>CAUZXS010005330.1:30000-67500 GCA_963585895.1 Sepioteuthis lessoniana | reverse complement strand
TGGCCTCATTGGCTTGGAACCCAGCCAGCCCAGTTAGCTGGAACTGTAGAATAGACTGACTGCATCTCTGCAAAGGGGTAAGACCTCCCCCCCCAAACCACAGCTAGTATCCTGGATATGACGCTAAACAACCTGATGGTAAGGCTGCAGTCCTGGAGCTTTGGGGAATGTGGAGTGCCCCTTCATTGGCATTACTCCATGGAATAATAGCCCCTGATAGGGTCCTATCTATCGGTCAAATAGAACTGTTTGACAATTTAACTGTATATAAACAATTGATTAACTTTTAATTCAATTGTTTGTGATACGTAGCAATTCTTGGAAGCATTTGACAAATGAATGAATAGTGTTGAATAAAATAATTAGTGTCAAATAGCAATACTTGAAAACCACTTGACTGTGTGCAAACAAATGATTAATATCAGATAGAATTATTAGTGTTTGATAGCAATACTTAAAACCGTGTAACTGTGCTGAAAGAATCGCAAACAAATTTGTTCTAACTCATTTAAAAATCAAATTACTTAGAAACTATTCACTTACAAATCACGTGTATACCCATTTGAATGTTTGAAAACTAATAACTCTCATGGAATTGTTAGTGTTACATAGAAATACTTGAAACTATTTAATTGTGTGCCAACAAATAAGCTCAGGCTCATTTTTAAAAATGTTATCAATGAAATGTGTTTACTAATCATATATATTTAATATATATGTATAAATAGGATTTCGCATTAAATAACGTACAATGGTTGATATACCATAAAACCAAACAAAACCAACTCCTATATATTCGATAGATAACCTACAAGGGTTGATATGACAATAAACCTAACCAACCAACAATTACAAATCATATTTATTTGAAATATATATATATATATATATATATATATATATGTGTGTGTGTGTGTGTATAAAGAGAGTTTGGCATTAAGTGACCTACAAGGGTTGATATGCCATAAAACCCAACCAAACCAAATCATAAATATTTAATATATATGCATAAAAAGGATTTGGCATTAAGTAGCCTACGAGGGTTGATATGTTATAAAACCCAATCAAATCATATATATTTAATGTGTGTATATATATATATATATATATATATATAAAGATGATTTGGCATTAAATAACCTACAAGGGTTGATATGCCAATAAACCTAACCAATCATCATTTACAAATCATATTTATTCAAAATACCCATATATATATATATATATATATATATATATATATATGTGTGTGTGTGTGTGTGTGTGTATTTGTATAAAGAGGATTTGGCATTAAATGACCTACAAAGGTTGATATGCTATAAAACCCAACCCAACCAAACCATAGACATTTAATATATCTGTATAAAAAGGATTTGGCATTAAATGACCTACAAGGGTTGATGTGTTATAAAACCTTATCAAACAGAACACAGCCTCAAAATCCTCAGTGTCATGTTTATCCAACCTTACCTGATCATGAAGGTTCTTGCTACCTGAACAAAAATTTCTTGAACCATCTGATTACTGTACAATTATCAACTAAACCTTCACCTTTTACACAGCAAATGTTTTAGAATTGTAAATCATATTCTTCTGAATTGGACTATGTTTTACATTCATCTGTGCAGCTTCAAATCACACACAAAGTAAAGCTCTGCACATGTCAGTGCACCAATGACCAAAGCTCAAACCACTTCAGTCACATGATTTACACACAGTAAATTAGCATTTGGTTGCTTCTACAGACTTGTAGCCTTGTCTGAACTCGCAAATCCTAAGTTCCTGAATTAGACTACATTGCATCTTCATCTTTGCGGCTTTCGAATCACACACAGAGTGAAGAAAGGCACAACATATCAGCACACCAACTACCATGGTACAGCCTACCACTTCGAGAGCCCAGTCAGCTGGGGCTGTAGAATACATCGACTGCATCTCTGCAGAGTGGTAAGACTCTTCTGAGTGTCCTGGATATGATGTTAAACACTCTGATAGTGACGTTTCAATCTTGGAGCTTTGGGGAATGTTGAGTACCCCTTCATTGCCATTGCCCCCGGTCCACTCTGACCTGGAGTGATCGCACCTGATAGGGTCCTATCTAGGGGTCAAATAGAACTGTTTGACTAAACTGAGTGCAAACAAATGTATTCTGTGTGTAAATGAATGAGTAATGTTGACTAGAATTACTAGTTTTAAATAGAAATACTTTAACACTTGTTTTATCATTAAATAACAACACAATTGTATGCAAAATAAAATTATTGGTATTACCTAGAAATACGTAGAACCATTTGATTGTGTGCAAATGAATGAAAACTGTTGAATAGAATAATTAGTGTTAAATAGCAATACTTGTAACCACTTCACTGTCTATAAACAAATGATTAATATTGAATAGAATTAATAATGTTAGCAAAAATTGAAACCATTTAGAATACACTAACTGCACCTCTGCAGAGGGGTAAGACACCCCTTAAAGAGTGTCCTGGATATGACACTAAACAATCTGATGGTGAGGTTCCTGCGGTGCTGGAGCTTTGGGAAATGCTGAGTACCCCTTCATTGCTATCGCTCCCAGGTCCACTCTGGCCCGGAGTGGTAGCACCTGATAGGGCCCTATCTATGGGTTAAATAGAACTAACAGCATATTTATGCTAAAATGAATTGTTTGAGTAAACTGAATAGCTTGAAATAGAAATGTTTTTCACAATTAAACCGTACTTACATTTAAACTGCGTGCTTATGCTTAACTGAATTATTTGAAATGGAACTGTTTTTCGACATTAAAACTGTATTTACACTTAACTGAATTGTTACATATAACTGCTTGAATAGTTTGAAATAGAAATGTTTTTTACAATGAAACTGTGTACTGATGCTAAACTGAATTGTTTTAAATAGAACAGATTATTTACATAAAAATGGATTTGGCGTTAAATAACCTACAAAGGTTGATATGCCATAAAACCCAACAAACCAAACCAAACTAATAGGGTCCAATCTATGGGTCAAATAGAACTGTTTGACCATTTAACTGTGTGCAAACAAATGACTAATGTTGAATTGTTAATTTTACATAGCAATACTTGGAACCATTTGACTGTGTGCAACAAACTGAGTTGTGTTATAGAATTATTTGTATTTTATAGAAATACTTGTAATCACTTCTCTGTGTCTCAACAAATGATTAATATTAAATAGAATTATTAGTTTAGAAATATTTGAAACCATTTAACTATGTGCAAAGAAATAAACTCTGTATTTTTTCAAAATGTTATTTACAAATTATACATTTCCAAATCATTTATATACGTATGTATAAACAGGATTTGCTATTAAATAATATACAATGGTTGATATGCCATAAAACCGAACCCACCCAAATACACTACAAAACTAAAAGCTGACTAAGATTGCAGAGCTAAAATACAAACTGTTACCATGAGTAGACTACTCTATGGTAAAGATTTGGAAGCTTTCAATGTTTTGTTTTTGGTGTGTTTTTTTTTTTTTTTGTTAAAAATCTAAATGAAAACAGCCCAGTTGGCAGGTGCTCTGCAATATGCTTACTGCATCTCTGCAGAGGAGTAAGACACCGCTTCGCCCCCCCCCCCCCAATGAGTGTCTTGATTATGACATGAAAACCATCCGATGGCGAGGCTCCAGTCCTGGAGATTTGGGGAATGTAGAGTACCCCTTCATTGCCATTGCTCCCAGGTATACTCTGACCTGGACTAGTGGCACTTGATAGGGTCCTATCTATGAGTTAAATTGAACTGTTTGAGCATTTAACTGTGTGTAAACAAATGTCTAAGGTTTAATTGACTTGTTAGAGATACATAGCAATACTTGAAATCATTTAAAAACTGCCAGTGTTGAATAGGAATATTGAAACCCTGGCTCTGGCTTGTTTAAGTTTGGTTCTGTTTGATGGCATATCAACCCTTGTAGGTTATTTAATGCCAAAGCCCTCTTTAAATATATATATGATTTTCAAAAGGTCGGTTTCATGGCATATCAACCATTGTTGGTTATTTAATGCCAAATCCTCTTTATACATATATATCAAATATATATGATTTGGTTTGGTTGGGTTTGATGGCATATCAACCATTGTAGGTTATTTAATGCTAAATCCTCTTTATACATATATATTAAGTATATGTGATTCATAAGCAAACTGATAGTTGGGGAAGTCTTACCCTTCTGCAAAGATGCAGTCGGATTATTCTACAGCCCCAGCTAACTGGGCTGGGCTTGTTTAAAAATTGTTACCTACGAACAATTTGCTTATATATATATATATATATATATATATGTAGTCATTCACGGACAGAATGTTTTGTTGTATCAGAACTCTTCAGTGTAGCTAGACATGTCAGATTCTTAAAGCTGCGATTGAAACCCGCCCAACTTTACATTAGATTTAGTATCATACTGCTCAGCCAACAAGCGAACCACGTTAGCTCGGGAATTATAAGGCATTTTGTAGTAGCTTTCGTTTGTTTACATTTTTGGCTTACCGGATACCAGAGTGCTCAATTCATTCGAAGAGCTTTATATATATATATATATATATATATATATATATATATATATAGATTTGGCATTACATAACCCACAAGAGTTGATATGCCATAAAACACAATCAAACCAAATTTAATGCTGAAGACTTAATTTATTGATATTGTTTCTTTTTCTTTTTTCTTTCAGAATTTCTTAGCCCAAATTTAAGGGTGTGTGTTATACACAAGTTGTTTTTTTTTTTTTCGATGTTATTCACCAATATTTTAATTATTTTTTCCAGATTCCTATGACATTGGGACTTGCAAAAAGGGCAGTGCTGCTGGACGAGTACACCCATCTATCATATCGATCACCCAACACAGACACCCTTCCCCCACCCTAACTAATCACCTGTTACTCCCAACCCTATTGTCTGGAGACCCGACCCTGACCCAAATGGTGGGGAGGAAACCTTTCCAGTGTATAAATATTCACACAAGTGTCATATGGCTATTGATGTATACCACTACTTTTTCAGCAGTTATGAAACCATGCTGGATCATCCGTTTTGCCCGGGCAACAAAATAATTCAACTCTACACCTCTGGCCCATTATTTATACATATCCGATATCGTTTAAAGTGTTTGGACCATTAAAAACTTTAATTCACACAATATTTCTCCTATTAAATCCTTTGATAAGTTCTGGGAATCTAATATATATGTAAAGCGAGCGATATTCAGCCTTTATAGGGCACTTTATTCCTCACTCTTGTGTAAAGGACATACAGCTTTGGGGTCACTTATTCTTATACAGTGGTTCAATCCCAGAATCAGCCAAACAGTTGTCAAGAATAAGAATTCTATCTTCCCTTCTATCATAAACACCTAGCAGAAAGCTCTTCACTTCGAGGAAGAATCCCCATTGTGTTGTGGCTAATGTGCACGACTGCAACATTGTAGAATGCGAGTTCAAACTTCAGTCTTGCTATAGCATTCACTTTTAGACTAATGCCCTCGGGAAAGGTATGAATCCCCTTATTCTTCCAGCTGTGGGTTAAATATTGTCACTACTATTCTTCTAAATGGCTGGATTTGCTTTAGGTAACCCATAAAGTTTGAAATGTCTTTAAAGAAAGAAACCAAACTTTGGAAAGTTATGGACACCCTTATTCTAGCTTTGAATTAAATAGTACCATAACTGTTCTTGTACAAAGATTCCTTTGGCATTAAATTACGCACAAAGGTTGATATGTTATTAAACAAAGAAACTGTTGTATACATTTGGAAAATATTTGTGAAGCGTTAAAAAAACGGAATGAGCTGGTAATGTTGTATATTCCATTTATTGAATTAGAATTATTTTTCAGTATCCAAGTGTCTTCAACTGACCATTGTATGATCTCAGCTATCATGAACACCTGGCAGTGAGATCTACTCTTGGAAGATGTTAGAGAAGCTTGGGTGCTGTTTGTTTTAAATTAGTCTTAACTGTTTTAGGTCAGATATTTAACTTAAGCATTTGTTTATTTAGGTGTTTATGTGTCAACTGATATCTCTGAGCCCAGTCTACTAAGGCTGCTGACTATGCAGACTGCATCTCCCCAGAGGAGTAACCCCCCCCCACACACACACACCATTGAGTGTCCTAGATATGATGTTTAAATGCATCTGATATTGAGGCTCCAGTCCTGGAGTCTTGGGCAATGTGGTGTATCATTTCATTGTCATCACTCCCAAGTCCACTCTGGCCTGGAGAGGTAGCACCTGTCAGGGTTCCATCTAGGGATCAAATTAATATGTTTAACTATTTAACTGTGTGCAAACAAATAACTGATGTTAAATTGAATTTGTTAGTATTACGAAGCAATACTTGAAACCATTTAACTATGTGCAACTTTTTACCTACAAACTATTTGTTTACAAATCATATATATGTATATACAGGATTTAGCATTAAATAACCTACAAGGGTTGATATGCCATAAAACCCAACCAACCAGTGTGGTAGTACTATCTATGGGTCAAATAAAAATAATTAATCATTTTCTATACTTGAAACCATTTAAATGTGTGTAAACAAATGATTAATATCAAATAGAATTATTAGTGTTAGATAACAATACTTCAAACCCTTTAACTGTGTGCAAACAAATAAACTCTGGCTTTTTTTTAAAAAATTGTTTACAAATCTATATATATATTTGATATAAATCGGATTTGGTATCAAATAATCTACAAGGGTTGATGTGCCATAAAACACAACCAACCAACCTTTACAAATCATATATTTGATATATAATATGTAGGCATTTATACTTTATATATATATATATATATATATATATATATAAAAAGAGGATTTGGAATTAAATAACCTACAATGGTTGATATATCATAAAACCCAACCAAACCAAATCATATATATTTAATATATATGTATAAAGAGGATTTGGCATTAAATAACCTACAATAGTTGATATGTCATAAAACCCAACCAAACCAAATCATATATATTTAATATATATGTATGAAGAGGATTTGGCATTAAATAACCTGCAATGGTTGATATATCGTAAAACCCAACCCTACCAAATCATATATATTCAATATATATGTATAAAGAGGCTTTGGCATTAATATAACCTACAATGGTTGATATGCAATAAAACACTTTAACCATATCTGTCCATTCTATTTTAAAGCAGGTTTTTGAGGATGGTTTTGTTTGATGTTAACACTATTTGCTCTTTGGAGATATTTTCTATCTTTATCTCCATTTCTATACAGTATAAAACAAATCAAAACCATGTAGTGAAATTAAGTTTGACATCTTCACAATCACCAGGTGACAATCCATTTTGGAAAATTATAAGTGTTGTGAGGGAGTACGAATATCAAACTGAATTAGATTTACCTTAGAAAAAAGCAAATTTAAAAAAAAACCTACTGAATTAATAAAGAGATTTTAAATAAAAATCATGTGATTTATCATATACAAGGTGTCTCAAAATAGATGCAACCCATTAATATGATAAAGATTTATTACTGAGACAAGCGCAATGGCGGCCATTTGGAACATGTCCTGTAAAAAATGCATTCTTTGAACTAGAGACATCAAATCAATGTTTGTTTTTTTTTTTATTGTTATTATATCAGTTTTTTTGGACATGCAATCTTTTTTTGAGTTTCTTGTCTCAGTAATAAATCATTATTATATTAATGGGTTGCATCTATTTTGAGACAGTTTTGAATGATTTTGTCTCCAAATAAGTAGTGACACAATACATTTTTTTCTTCTCAATGTAGGCATTGTGATTGAGGATTAATAGTTGTTGTAGTATACTATTTTAAAATCTGAAACAAAAAAGAACACAACATTATCATTCGTAGAATTTTTAACAGTCATATGGGTCGCATGTATATTGAGACAACCTATACCAAAAAGCTCAAAGTTCTTTAAATTTCCAAAGTTTATATCTGTAATAACGAGGTGTTCATAGTACAATGGTGATCCAAGTTCAAATCCTGGACCAGGCCCTTTGCATTTCACGTAGCGCTAATACCCTTCTGGAAGGTATTCATCCAGCTATTCTATTAAATAGTAAGGCAAGCGGGGCGGTTTAACCCTGGCACAGCAACTAATTTATGAAAAGGAACACTAAATTAAATCTGTTAAACTCAATGTCAAAATGGATCTCATGTCACATTGTGCTCTTGCGATGATTTTTATAGTAATCTTGATGGAATACTCCTCTGTTGGTGCCGCTTAGAATATACTCTATCCACTGCAGAGGGCGCAAGACATACCCCAACTTAAAAATGGGTTGTTTTGGATGTGATGGTGTGGTTCCAGTTCTGGGGATCTACTCTGACTTGAAATAGTATTACCTGTTAGGATCTAATAAATCTGTTTAAAAATTCAATTAGAATACTTGATGCCATATTTACCATAAAATATTTGGATTAAGAATAGTTACTTGAAGCTATAATTTTTTCCTAAGGATTATTGTTATTAGTTTCTTGAAACCATATAACTGTACAAAAAATGATTTATTAAATAGAAATAATTACTTGAAACTATATAATTATTAGTATTAGATAGGAATACTTGAAATCATTGAAGTATGTGCAAATTATTAGTATTTGATAGGAATACTTGAAATCATTGAAGTATGTGCAAATTATTAGTATTTGATAGGAATACTTGAAATCATTGAAGTATGTGCAAATTATTAGTATTAGATATGAATACTTAAAATCATTGAAGTATGTGCAAATTAATAGTATTTGATAGGAATACTTGAAATCATTGAAGTATGTGCAAATCATTAGTATTAGATAGTAACTGTGCAAAAAATGACTTATTAAATGGAAATAATTATTTGAAACCATATAATTATTAGTGTTAGATTAGAATACTTGAAATCATAACTGCATCCAAAAAACTCTTTAACAAGTATATAAAAAAATGCAAATATAAATGCCCATTGAACATGATTCCCTAACTTCTAGGAATAAAATAACCCTAGACTGGTTAACATAGCCGTTAGAATTAATCTTTCATTTTGTCTAACAGAGCTAGCTGCTGACCACTTAACATCATAAAAATTAGCTTGAATTCTCATTGGACAGTTGAAGCAATGAGAATAAACCCTTGTCCAGCAAACTTTGAACAAAAGTTGTGCAAGTGTACTCCTAATTTTTTTTTTCTTAATTGAAAGCAATGTCGGATAACCAACTGCCAGAAAATCAGTGGTCTACTCTCATATATATATTCAAGTATTATCAATAGAAATATTGGTTTGTACTTGCGTTACTATGCCGTGTTAAAATATCTAAGATTTTTTTTTTTTTCCATCCTCCAATATTATTACTAGTTTATTTCTTTTTGCTGCATAGTTAGCAGACTTGGTGAAGATTGTTTGCATTTCACTTCATGCTAATAGCATTGGGGAAGGCATGAAACCATTTTCCCTCCGCCTCCAGCTATGGGTAAAACAGCCTTAGTACACTAACCAGTTTAAGAGTAGGAAATCTCTGAAATCTAACTGGCAGTAATGTGCTTTAAAAAAAAAAAGATTCTCTATTGCATCCTGCCTATGGCTGTGGGGTTGGATAAATATATAGGAGTGCATTTGTTAGAACAGTGCAAGTAGTTGTCTGTACTCTTCTGTTTGTACTTTCTCTTGTGTTTATCCTTTCACTTTTTTGGCATCTTCTGTTACCTATATGATTAGCTGCTTAAAGAAAAAGACTAACTTTTTGTTAAAGGCCATCTTCCACTAACGTTTAAAAAACCATTTTAGTGAGACTACAAGTGCAACTACTTCAATGCCTCTCACACCAACCCTGTGACTTCTGTCATTACTTTGACAACTCTATTGGTCATTAAATACTAACCACATCACTTTTTCTGCTCCCCGACCTAAAAAGAGATTCAGAGATTCGAATCTTTCTCCTCCTCTTCTGTCCTTATTTACTGAAACAACACATTACCATATGTAACAGGCATTAAAATGAAAAATGACAAAACTGATGATGTTACATGTGATGAAAAAAAAAAAAACTAAACAAGAAAATGTTAACTAGTGACACTGCTGTTCTTGATAATTTTTTTAAATTTCCTTTAAGTGTTGGAGACACACACAAACACAGATACAAAAAAAAAAACACTAGTAAATATGACGATTATAAAAAAATTACTTATGTATAGATGCACATATAAATCTCTTACATCCACATAAATTAATCCCCTCGTTTCAGTTTCATAAAATATGTAAAAAACACAAACGTACTTAAACAATAAAATCAGTTTTAAAAAGAAAAAAAAATCCGAATAAAATGCACAAGTATGAGAGAGAGGCTTTCTTCATATATATATATATATATATATATATATATATATATATATATATGCAATTGTATAAGAAGGAAGACTGTCAGTGTTTGTTTTTTTTGTTTTTATTTTTTTTTCTACCTGTCTTGATGGGATAAAAGGAAGACTTTTTTTTCCTCCAAATTGTCTTCTTTCTCATTTTATTATATTTTCTCTGTATAAGTCTTTTTCCCAATCCACTACAGAAGTTGTAAGCCTTCTCTAAGGCCTGCTATACTTGGAGAACAATGGGATTTACACTGTCATTCTCTCTCTCTCTCTCTCTCTCTAATATATATATATATATATATATATAAAGGTTATTTGAAAAATAATGTTTTTACATTTTCCAGGTTAAAAGCTCTGTAAGGGAAGTTGAAAGCTGAACTTTTTTAGACTTTTTTTTCCAATGCATTTATCATTGCGGAATGAGAAAATAAAAAATTAAGAAATCAGATTTTTCTAGTTCTCCAATGATACATGCATTGGAAAAAATTTTAGCCTTGGCTCACCCTTATGATGCTTTTAACCTGGACTATACAAGTATGTAATTATAAAAAAAATAATTTTCCAAGCCCCTTCATTGATTCTACGTGGACCCAAATGTATCTCTTATTCCAACTCATAAAGATAATTAAAAAAAAAAAAATAGACAACGGATTAAATGGTTGACGATTTCAGGTAATGGCTACCCAAGCAAAAAAAACAAAAAAAACAAAAACTTTTTAATGTTGAGATTTGTTTGTTGTTTTTTTTTTCCGAACACCAGGTTTTTTGCTGTAAATTTTGAAAATATTTTATTTTTTGTATAAAATTGTCTTTTTCTTTTTTTCCCCTCCCTTGGTCTGATTTATTTGTTTTTAACGTCAATTGCTTTTCGTCTGGCCTGCAACAAATGGTGCCCTTTAGCCATGTGGTTAGTCTATTTTGTGTGTGCGTGTCTCTCTCTCTCTCTCTCTTTTTTGAGTCTGGATTGGTGACGAATACTGTATGTTCACCTTATATATAAGCCTGGCTATATACGCACACACTTCATCTCGTGTGTGTGTGTGTGTGTGTGTGTGTATATATAGACACATACATACATACACACACACACACCCTTTTTTATGAAAATATGAACAACTGCATGCACAAATAAACACACGCACACACACACAAGCCAAAAATGTCTTTCAATATTAAAAGGTACAACTATAAATTACAGTAAATGGCCTATTCAATACGTACACAGGTACCACAATAAGGGGTATATTAAAAGTACTCAGAGATTCAAAGTATCTCCTTTTGGGCTTGTATATTATATGGTAAACCTATGTCACAAGACGACTGAAAAATTAGACATTCTGATAAATTTTTTACTGTACTCAGATCAAAACTAACATTGTGTTTCGGATTACCACAAATTTATTCCCTTATAATTGTTTTTTGTTTGTTTTTTATTGTATAAACCATAAAGAAACTTATTCAGCATTTCACTACGCAAGATGCCCTATATATATATATATATATATATATATATATATATATAGACTAGGATTATGTATTCAGTTTAGCTGCAAATATAGATCAAGGCTGAATAAAAAAAAAAGATGATTAAAATTTTTTTTAGTACTTTTGCCAAACTGGTGATTAAAACATGACGTTATTTATATTTATAAAAAAAAGTATGTAATGCTAAAAGTATTTTTAATTCGTAAAATCTTAAATGGAGGGCAATATATAAAAAAAAGATATATATATATATATATCAAGTTTAAGATAAAGGAAAAAAAGTTTGCCAAGAAAAAGTGCTCAACATGACTACAGCAGAGCAGGTATTCAACCCAGAAAAATAGGAAATTTTGAACATGAGAAGTTTATAACATGCTCAATCATTAAATGCATTTGATATATAGATACACATAGTTTTTCCTCCCTTTCATTCAGTTAAGTAGTACCCAAAATATTCTTTTAAGTTCATCTTGCCAAGTATTTCTTAGATATACACAGCTTTACTCACTTCTTTGATCCACACACACATACACACACGAAATTAAAAAAAAAAAATCTTTTATTCTTGGAAATCATTTTTCGTGGCACTTGGGGCCATCCATATTTCTATTTCTTCTGCTGCTGCCTCCAATGGAAAAAAAAACAAAAACCTTTGAGTGACAAAAAAAAAAAAACAAAAAAAAAAAACAAACTCCCTTTGGAGTGGATGTGTGCTTTCTGTTGTTGATATTAATCATATTAACAGCTAACATAATTGTTATTGTAAATAGTAGGTCACATTATCCCAATCTTTTGATTTATAACTGCATCCGTTTGGAACAGGAAAAAAGGTAATTTACCTTTTTTGTTTGTTATTATTTTGTCTGTGTAACATAAAAGAATTTGAAGCAAGTGTATAAATACATTAACTTTTAAGAAAAAAATACTGTATTTCTGGAAAATAATCATGAGAAACAATGAATTAATAAAGATTATATTATTAAAAGAATTTTATCCGTTATGTCTACGTATTTTTGCAGTGAATAAAGTCTTTGTTTACAGAGTTCATATATTACAGGTAGGATTTACTACTCAACCAGTTGGGTCCCTGTTGATTAGTGTTTCAATGTTGATATTTGTAGTTAAAACCAAAGGGACCCCCATTTCTAAGATCATGAACAGAAGCAGATTTTCTGGCTTTGGCTTCTTTGTTTAATGGCACATCAACCTTTGTAGGTTATTTAATGCCAAAGCCATTCTCCTAGAAGAACAGTAGTGGTACTATTTAAGCCATAGCTGTAAGGATAAGGGGCTTCATACTTTTCCCAAGGGTATTTGCCCGAAAGTGAACGTAATAGCGCGACTGGAGTACGAACTCACTTACTACGATTTTGCAGTCCATCGCTTTAACCATTACACCACGAAGACACCCCGCAGATTTTCTGTTATCAAGCCCTGATATATATAGTCATCCACAGACAGACCTGTTTCGTTCTATCAGAACTCTTCAGTGTAGCTAGACAGACTAGATTCCCGAAGCTGAGATCGAAACCCGGTTGACTCAAACGACAATCCAAGATTCTACCACTCAGCCACGAGGAAACTAGCGCAAGCGAAGGAAATTTAAACGCTTATGTATCACATTTGTTTTTGTTTACATATATCCGCTTAACGGCTACCGGGAGCTCGATTCATATGAAGAGCCTTGCATTACGCTAGAAGCAACCATTTACTCCCCTCGCTAGAAAGCTCATGTCATCCACAGACAGACTGATTCGTTGTGTCACAACTCTTCAGTGTGGCTAGATACGTAGGATGCTTGAAGCTGGGATCGAAACCTGCCCAACTTTACGTTAGACTTAATATCACACCATTCAGCCAACAAGTGAACCACGTCAACTCAGGAATTATAAGGCATTATATAGTGGCCTTCGATTGTTTACATTTTTGCCTTACCGGATACCTGAGTGCTCAATTCAATATATATATATATATATATATATATATTATACCTATTTCTATAATAAGTAAAGTTGGTGTCCTTAGTCAAGGGTGACCTGAAGGTTCCATTTTCAATAGCTACTACACTGAGGTGTAGGGGAGGGCGCTACTTCATTCTCTGGATTGTTCAACTTTACTCTTGATCTGTACCTTATAATGTTGAGTGTTAAGCAAGGCGGCATCAAGTACTATTTTTTAGTCTTTGGCATGACTCGACCTGAGATTGAACCCCGGTCTCCTGGACTATTTGTGAACTTTCTATTCAAGAGGTTGTCAACCTACACCGCAATGTCTACCCAAAAGAAAAAGCACTGATAGGGTTACCTAATCTAAAATGGAAAAGTGGCCAATACATTAAGTAGAGTATATATATATATATATATATATATATATATATATATATATATAAAATGCAAAAATATATGATGGTTAAAAATACATGAGGCCCATATGAAGTGTTAAGCGGAATCAAGCCAGATGCAGCATGCTGGAATTTTTTCCTATGGGACACAAGAAGTGCAGGTTCCCAGGCCCTCTAAGCAGAAGCTCAAAAGTCACCTGGCACACCCAGAACATTCGGAAAAAAGATCAAATGGCTCGTGCCACCAACAAAAAGGCTTGACACAATTTCGATGAAGACATTAACAAAATCCTTGAAATAACATCTAAAGGCTCAGTGGATAATCCATATGTTAAAAAAAATGTCCTTACAGATCACTAAAATAGTTCCGCGCATTTGACTGGTTGTTTGCAACAACCAATCAGATGCGAGCATGAGTGGTCTATAATCAACCAAATGAATAAGTAGCCAAATATTTTCTTCCCACTTTTGCATAAACTGGAGGGGGTATCAGAAATGTTCAATCTCTGATAGGGTCTGCTTGATGAGGGGAGTATGATGTAGGCCAGACGAATTTGTGCGCTACGGGCGCCACACATGTTGGGGTGGCGCAGATGGAAAAGCCAGCATAGACAGATTGTGCATCTCTCTTCCTTATGTCGAAACCTTTAACTCAAAGGTAATAAAAGGTTTCGTACCTGAACTAAGAAGTCGTTACGTGTTTTTCGTTTTTCGGGATTCCTATGTTCTATGTATATATGTTATGAACATTCTATGTACGTTTCGCATAACCGTATCTGGCTATGGTACAAGCTTAGAACTATTCAGCTTAGTGCTCGCGCAGGTGCACACATTGAGTGCAGTTCACGCTCGTGCGCGGAGGATGTGACAATCACAAATGTCATAATAAAACCCCCAGGTTGAAAATGGGACTGGAGGTGTGAATGACGTCATGCCCGGAAGCGAGGGACTGCGAATTTAGGTAATTTTTGAAAAAAGCAGTTAGTTGAGATTCGGACCTGGGCGAGGTCAGTCCAGTTTGTGGGCTACGGGATGCGCGCGCGTTTGTTGGGTCAGTGAGTTGAGATTCTGACTCTGGGTCGAGAGTTCAGATGGGGAGTTGACTGAAGGACGATGTAGGAACAGTCAGCTTGGTAAAAATAGTGTCTCTCCTCGTGTCGAAAAAACTAAAAGTAAAAAAAAAGTTAATAAATATTTCGTACCTAAACTAAAGAGTTCAGTGTTTCGCGTATTTCAAGATTCCTATGCATATTAGGGTAGGTCGATTTTGGAACTGTAAAAAGAATAATGCGGTGAAAGTTGCAAAATAACATCAGAAATTACCCCACGAAATATATTTTTTCCAAAATTTTGTATTTTTTTGCGAAATCGCATTTAAAGACATAATATTTTGTGATTTTAGTCGTGAAATCGGTGACGCTGGAAACCTGTATCCATAAAATTAAAACTGAGACTAAAGGAAAATTAAAAAATAAAATTTATTAAATAATTGATATTTTTAAGTTTATTATCTATTTTCATATTATGTTTAATTAAATGACCAAAAACAAAAATAAAATACATTAAAATATATAGTTTAAAATACAAATAACGACTTACTAAACCTCGTTTTATTTACTGGATATTTTTTCGGCTTTCACCGGTGGTAAATATCTCTCCGGAGTACTTCGGTTTGTTTATGTTTTTTACCCTTATAATTAACGCAAATATATATATTTCGCAAAGTAAACATACTATTAAAATATTTAAACATTTTATAATTATTGTAATTTATTTATATTTTAAAATTTAGTGTTTTTTTAAGTGAAAAGTCGGTTTACGAGTTAATTTTGGAACTAAACAGTACAATACTGTTGTTTGGTAAGTAAACATTATTACTTTTTTTTTAATGAATTTCGAAATTTATTTACAATTTTTAAAAAACATCTTCGTGTATTTTCAGACAATATATATATATATATATATATATATATATATATATATATATTCTTTTTACAGATATATTGATTTAAAAATGGCAGGAAAAAACACTGGAGTTTTCACTCGAAGTAAAGGTGCAATTAAATTTTCAGGTTTACCATCACCATTGGATAAAACTGAGCCACGAACTAGTCGAAAAATAATTCAATGCAGCTATTTTTTAATGAACACTTATCCCCACCTTTCTTGTTTAGGTATTTCTAAATTAATAGCAAACGACGTGATAGATATTTGGAAGGCTGTCAACCCTCGTTTGCCTTTGTTAAAGGAAATTAGTGTTGTCAACAAGGTGAAAATTCTATGCTTTCAGAAGGCAAAGCAAATAAGTAGGAAACATCTACCTGCTGCCCAAACAAAATTCTGGAAGGAAAAGTTGGATACATTTTTTGATATATCATCATGTTCGAGCAACCTGCCAATTTTAAGTTGTGACAATATTAATGTCAAATGCACCAAAGAAAATTGCCAGACTAAGAACATCATCTGCACTTGTCCTCTGACAAAAAAGCCAACGAAAAAGTATGAAGATATCCCCACCAATAGCTTCAACATTATATGTTCAGGGTGATTCTTCCCATTCTTACTCATCTTCTCCAAGTGATGAAACAGAGGATTATAAACAGCTAGATAGTCCTCTCCAAGTGCCTTATAACCTCACAAAAATTCCAAGGTATGCTCTTGAGTTAGTTAGGGGTGGTATATTTTCTAATCTTGGAGCCAGCCTTGCCCATGCCTTGCTCTTGGATTTGAGGGCTATTGGCCTTTTTATCCCTAATATAGATATAAAGAATATCTATATGGATAAATGTAAAATAGAGCAAAGGCTAAAGTGAAAACAAATGCCTATGAAAAGCATAATGAAAATGTGGAGAATCTTCTTTGTATAGGAGTTGATGGGAGGAAAAAGACACACTACACTACAAGGAATCAATGGAGGAAAATGGAATTAAAATTCTGAAAAAAGCCAAAGGACCTGAATGCCACTTGACAATCACAAAGGAGACACCAAATGAGAGTATATATTTGACTCACAGGGTTCTTCCTGATATTGGTGCAACTGGTACACTATTAAGGCTGTCCTTGTTGACAACACGAATACAAATACAGGCTGTGAAGGTGGACTTGTTACACTTTTATAAAAAAAAAAATCTTCACACAATTGGTTGCTCCTTACATCAAAATGAACTTCCATTTAGAGCTCTATTCAAACATTTAGATGGCACCATAAAAAGCCCCACTACATTCAATGGTCCATTAGGTAAATTATGTGCAAATGATTGCCATAATTTACTCCAAAAATCTTTTTCAGCTGTTGAGAATCTCCTGTTGTTTCATTTTGGAATGAAAGATATGGATAGCCTTAGTAGTGACCAAAGACTACTCTATAAATGTACAGTTGGTATTTCTAGAGGTAAGGTGGACCCTAGATTTGCATCGTGGAAAATTGGTCCATTAAACCAGGCAAGGTGGTTAACTTTGGCCATCAGGCTCATGTGCCTATGGACTCGTGGGGTATATCCACAGAATCTTTCGACCAAACTACATAGTTTGATAAATTTTATTGTGAATGTTTATGCTATTTGCTGGTTGGATATAAAAAAAAAGTAACAAGTTCCATCACCAGCAAATTTATATTTACAATATGATTGACAGGATACGAAAGCAACCAATTGAGGGTCAAAGGATTACATTAAAAAAACCTCCAGTATAATGCCTTGGCATTACTTCTGGAGAATGTTTTATTTTCAATGGTGAAATTTGATGAACCTGAAGTGAGAGAAGAGGGTATAAAAAGAATTTTGGCCATTAGGTACGTTTATATTCATACAAAACTAGTTGAAGTACTTGTGCCAATTTATTGAAACATTTTAAAGATTACATCTGATTTCACCAAATATTATTAAAGCAGAACAAATTGCATTTAAAAATTAAATTCAAATTATTTTTTATATTCTTTCAGAAGAGGGAAGCCAGTCAAGAAAAAATTTTAAAATATCCCAATGATCAACTTTAAAGCTGTGCACTGGACTGATTTCATTGATTTGTCAGTAAATGGAGTCTGTGAGCCACCACTCACACTAGACTTTTCTGACGATGAATTACAGAATTCATTGTTAACTGGTGAAAAGATTAACTTGCCAGATTTCCCTTCACATTCCGAAGGTGTGGAACGGGCAGTTAAGTTAGTAACGAAGGCTTCTCATTCAGTGTATGGCTTTGAAGCAAGGCACTAGCACATACTTGCAAAAGTTTTGTGCCAACAATTGAGACCAGCGTTTTCATCTAATGGCTCACATATGGGACTATTTGATTCCATATATTAAAAATTATTAAACAATTATTTGTTTTTCCATATTTGTTTATTTGTTGTATTTCAATTCATATCAGGAAAAAGTTTTTTTTTCAATATATTCGAATATTACTGCTTGAATAATAGCATTTTAGACTCGACACAGGTAAAGCAGGGTTGGGTAGGGGTTCAATTTTCAATTTGAAGTTTTGTTATAATTTATTTATTATATTTCCATAAAATAAAATAAGATTTCCTAATTTAAATACTGAAATTGTTTGGTTTTTACATCAATATTTAGGCCAAATCTGGCAAAATCGAGGACTTTTCAGTACGTGTTTATTCAAAGTCTTTCATGCCAAATTAACAAAAAACCGTTGAAGAATCAGATCTAATTTTTGGTATGAATATTTAATAGGTATATACACAACTTTCAGTGCATTATTCTTTTTGATATTTAAAAAAAAGTGAAAAATCAACCTACCCTAATGCATATGAACATAAAGAGTCAGTGAACTAAGAAGTTCAGTGTTTCGCGTATTTCAGGATTCCTATGCATATGAACATAAAGAATCAGTGAACTAGAGTCAGTGTTTCGCGTATTTCGGGATTCCTATGCATATGAACATTTCACGTATCCGTATTTTTTTACATATCCGTATCATGGCTATGCTAAAGTCTGCCAGGACTGCAAAGTCCTCTAGTCAGAAGGTTCTTTTTTAAAAATTTACTATTATCTTGAGGTCTGGTCTTCTGTCCAGGATTAGGAGATCTGTTTGTATCTTAAGGTCCCAGAAAATCTTTTATCTTTCATTCTGCAGGATTGATTTTAGTTTGTGCATATACTATTTGATAGTATGGTCAAATCTGAATTTCTTGCACAATTCTCACTGCATCATCTTTCCCACCCATTCATGGCTACTCTTGTACTCCTTTTGTGTTAGTTTGCTGCATTCGCTTATGTGGTTTATTGTTTCGTCTCTATCCCCACATAATTTACACTTGCTATTCTGTTGCGTCTTATGTATTTTTACTTTAACATCATCATCATCATCATGTCGTGCCGCCCACACGGATATCCCTGACCCTCTCTCGCCACTTTTCCCTATCGTTCATCACCTCTGGCAGGTCTTCTGAACGACATCCCGTATCTTCACATAGCTGTATGTATGTTCGAGCTGGTCGTCCTGCTTTTGCTCGGCCATAAGTGGGGGTCCATTGGAGTACATCACTGATGAGCTCGTCTCTGCTCCTCCAGCAGTGTCCTGCGTGCCTGGTTCGTCTAACTTGGATAACTTTCGTGATGGGAGGCAGGTGGCTGTATAGTTGGTGCATTGTGGGGTGTTGTCGCCAGGACTTGTTTAATATTGCTTGCAACATCCTTGTGTAGCTTCTTTTCGAGCCGTTTTGTTAGCGTCCAAGTAGTGCATCCATACAGCAGTATCGATACGACCGCTGCTTGGTCATTATGGCGTTATTTAGTGCTGCTATTAGAAGAGATTCCTTTTCTCTCTAAAAATGTCCCTTTCGTAGACACATCCTGGTCTTTTCGTGCGAGATTTCGTCAGTTTGTCGCTTGAATTATTCATACAGTTGTTTTTCTTCTTATTTTTGTTTCCTAGTTGTTGTTCTGTTGATCTTTGTTGTTTATTTTTTACTGTTTCAAGTCTTTCTTTTTTAATGTAATCTTCGAGTTATCATATTGATATATCCACACTGTCTTCAATGCTGGCGTGTCCTCTTCCTCTTCCTTTCTTAGCACACATAGTCTATATCATCTATCAGTTGTAAGGCCTTATGTATCGTTATTGGTTTTATTGTCCTCTGGACCATATGTAAAAGTTCTTCCATTGTCCATTTCAGGACTGGACCCGAGTATTCTACAAAGGGGTCACCCCAGGTGTTAATCCCTTTCATGCAGAGCTTGGTTTTGAGAAGTTTTCTCGTTCGTCTGAGATACTTTTTTTAAATCTTTTTTTTTTTTCATCTCCATTTGTTTGATGGTGTCCACTTCCTTCCAATATTACCAAGTACTTGTAATTTTCCTTTTCTTCAAGCCTTCTAATTTTTTCTTGATTTGGCTGTTCTATTCCTTTCGCTATTTGTCTTTTCCGCTTCTCTTGCCCAGTCGACTGCGGCTGTAGAATACACAGACTGCACCTCTGCAGACGGGTAAAACCTCCTGGATATGACACCAACGATCTGATGATGAGGTTTCAGTGATTCTGGAGTTTTGGGTAATGCAGAGCGCCCCTTCATAGCCATCGCTCCCAGGTCCACTCTGACCGGGAGTAGTAGCACATGATAGAGCCTTATCTATGGGTTAATTGAACTAAACTGTGTACTTTTGCTAAACTGAATTGTTTGAAATGGAAATGTTTTTGACAGACTGTGTACTTATGCTAAACTGAATTGTTTGGGTTGGAACTGTTTTTGACTTTGAATCTGTACTTATGTTAAACTGAATTGCTTGAATTAGAACAATTTGACTAAACTGAATTGCTTGAATTAGAACTGTTTGACTAAACTGAATAGTTTGAAATGGAACTGTTTTTGACATTGAAATTGTACTTAGGCTTACCTGAATTGTTTGAATTAGAACTTTTCGACTAAACTAAATAGCTTGAAATAGAAATGCTTTTGACAATTAAACTGTACTTAGATTTAAACTGCGTACTTATACTGAACTGAAATGTTTGAAATAGAACTGTTTTTGACATTGAAACTGTACTTACGTTAAAATGAATTGTTTGAAATTGCTTGAAATAGAAATATTTTTGACAATTAAACTGTGTACTCCTGCTAAACTGAATTATTTGAAATTGAATTCGTATAAAAATGGATTTGACATTAAATGACCTACAAAGGTTGATCTGCTATAAAACCCAAACAACCATTTTTCGCTTCTCATTGTCAGCAGGGTACATTTTTCTATGTCAAATTCAATTCCCACATCCTGTTTGTATTTGAGTATTCATTTCTCTTTGATTTTTTGCAAACTGCTTGATGTCGTCCATCTATATTAGGTGGTTAATATTTTTTGTGATTTAGTAAATTTTTAGCCGCCTGCGCATTTTTTAAGTATGTTATTGAGTGGCATCATTGCTATTAAAGATAGTAATGGTTAAAGCGCGTCTCCCTGGAAGATACCTATTTGAAGGTCAGTTCTACTTTCTAGTTTTTCATGGCTTTCGTGATTACCTTTTTGATTTTGTTGGATATCTTGTACATTTTGAGACCATCTATTATCCAGCTTTGCGGGATCATTTCGTATACCTTTTCGTGGCTGATCTATACCAGAGCTACCTTTTTCCGCTTCGATTTACTCTCCTTAGGGATGTCTGCGTCAATGATTGATCAATGTTCTTCTTATTCACTTGTGATATTCTTTCTGTTCTTCGGGAAACAAACAGCAGCTTACTAACGAGTAATAGATCTCCTCCCTAACGAGTGTTGTTGATATTTTCCACACCAGAGGTTGACACGTTACTGGTCTATAGTTGCTGGAGATGTTTCTTTTCAGGAGTCTTTTGGGGTCAGAGCGGTCTTTCCTTTACTCAAACTTTCGGGTATATTTGTTTCTTCTAAGTATCTTCTCAGTTCAAGGGCCAGTTTGTCGTGGATTGATGTGATTTTTTTTTATAACCAGAATCCATGTATGTCCTCATGGCCTGGTGTTTTCCAATTTGGTCCTTTTTTTTAGTGTTGCTCAGAGTAATTCCTGGTGTATTATCGTCTGGGCCTTCTTCAAATTCTTGAAATTCTTTTTCTATATTATTTATCTATTCGGCCTTTCTATTATGTTCTTTCCCTTCCCATATTTTGCACCCGGTTGCCGGCATGTCCCCGTACATGCTCCTCTTACCAGTTGGTAGAATTTTCTTTCATTCTTTTTGGAAAGTGCCGTTTTTATTGTATTGTTTGACAACGTCTTTTAATTCTTTCTTTCGCTAATATCTTTTTATTTAGTTGTCTGAATTTCTAAGACGAAGCTTGATGATTTTTATCATTAAGGGTTTTCGGACTATTGTTTTCATCTTTATTGTTATTTCCACAACGTTTCGGCCGATATGTCCTTCGGCCTTCTTCAGGTGTTTGTCGAAATCGGGATCATTCACGGAACTTCGAACTACGTCCTTTATTGAATCTACGGGGCTCGCCTGTTCGGATTCCATTAGCCATAACCGGGTCCAAGTGTTAAGTGTCCCTGTATTGTTACTTGCCTGTAGTCGGGATTGAACCTGCAACCTCCAGATGATTGTCTCCTTAAAACATTGGGGATTGCAGAGTACCTCTCTCATTGCCATAGCTTCCGTGTCCATTCTGACTTTGGAGTAGTAGAACCTGATAGGGTCCTATCTATGGGTCAAATAGAACTAAACTGTTTACTTATGCTAAACTGAATTGTTTGAAATAGACCTGTTTTGACATTGAAACTGCGTTCATATGCTAAACTGAATTGTTTGAAATGGAACTGTTTTATACACTAAACTGAATTGTTTGAAATAGAATTGTTTTTGACATTGAAACTGTACTTAGGATAAACTAAATTGTTTGAAATAGAACTGTTTTAACATTTAACTGTTTGTAAACAAAAACTATACTTATACTAAACTGAAGTGTTTGAATTAGAACTGTTTGACTAAACTGAATAGCTTGAACGAGAACTTTTTTTTTACAAACTATGTATTTATGCTAAACTGAATCGTTTGAAATAGGACTGTTTATTTATATAAAAATGGATTTGGTATTAATTAACCTTCAAGAGTTGATATGCTATAAAACCCAAAGAAACATTTAACACGAAAACTTTAAAAGATATTCGCAAACAGGTAACATTCTTCCTCATCCTGACGAAGTTTGCAGCCTTCGTACAGCTTTGCCCCCCTTACGACTTCTATACTTCTGTCGATTCTTTTGTCTTTTAATCGAATATTAATAACGCCATCGAGATCGTTGGTGTTTTCATTCGTGCTAAAACCCTTAGTACGGTATCTGGTCTAGAGGATAGAAAGAAAGTGTCTAAATGGAACCAAACAAACGGCTTTCAAGATCAGCATTCTTTTCATGACATGAGGCCCGACGGTTTTCGATTCGTAAAACATGTCATCTCAAAGGAAATTCACAAAAAGGAACGAGTAAAAAGGAGAGTAGACAAAAATATGTTTGTGAAATCTTTAAATAAAAAGATGAATTTTGCTGTGAAGGCGGCCCTGCAAAATAAGAAATTTTGATTTTGTAAAAAAAGAAAAAAAAAACAAAAAAAAAAAAAAACGAGGATATACAAATCGAAAAAAAAATTTGATGTGGTTTGGGAGGGGATTATAAAATGTTTCAAATTGGAAGAAAAAGAGAAAAAAAATTTCTATACTTTCAATAATAGAATATATCCAACCGTGATTTTTCAATTTCTGATTAAAGAAAAAAACTGTATGTAATTATTATAATAATTTCATTTCTTTCCTAAATTTTATGTTTCTCTGGAAATTCAGGTCTTTTTAGAAAGAACTAGATTAAACAAACAAACAAAAAAGCCGTGTAGATTTTCCCATTTCTATGGAAGGAGAAAAAATCCGTTTAAATAAAAATAATGAATCTTTCAAGTTATGTTTAAATTAGAGACGTGATGATTTATGATTTAAAAAAAAAAAGTTTCTCCAAAAAGAAAAGCATGTCTTTCATTGATGAAAATGACGAATAGCAACAACTAAGTAAATAAACGGGAAATTAAAGTGAAAATGTTTTTATTGTAGATGTTACGGGAATGGGAAAACATTGTGTGTCTTAAGATATACAGAAGCACACGAGCGTTTAAGAGTATACTGAATATAATATGATATTATATATACATACATGAGAGACATACGAATATATACATCACACATACATTCATTGGTCTAGTGGGTGGAGTATTCGCCAATGGTCCGGGAGACTTGGGTTCAATCCCAAGTTGCGTCATACCAAAGACTTTAAAAATGGTACTTGATACCTCCTTGCTTAACACTCGGCAATATAAGGCGTGTATCAAGGGTAAAGTGGAGGTGCCCGTGGTGTTGTCGTTATCGTCGTAGGAAATGGACACGGTGACACGAGTTCAAATCCTGGACGAGACTGATTGCATTTCACATAGCACAAATACCCTTGGGGAAGGTATGAATCCAATTATTCTCCCTCCAGCTATGGGTAAATAGTAGGACAGACTAGGTTCTTCAGCCTTGGTTAGGCAACTAGTCTAGGAGAAAGAAAACTCTGAATTCAAACCTGCTAAACTCCGCTTAAAAATTGACCTTGTGTCATATCCTGCCCGAACGGAGGGGTTGGTAAATAGTATCAAGGATAAAGTGGAGCAATCCAAGGAAAGGATTTGCGCCTTCCCTTACACCTCAGTGCTATTGAAAAAGGAGCCTTCCGGTCGCCCTCGACTAAAGGGAGACAACTTACTTTACTTACATTGTGTGTGTTGTATATATATATATATATATATATATTTACGTATCTCTCGCATATTTTTAAAATAATGAATTAAACATAAATAAACTAGTCCCAAAAGGAATGCATCATACCTCGGGTGGTGTAATGTTAGCATGTTAGGCTAGTAAACCTACACGAGTGAGTTCTATGCTCACTGGGTGCCCCATTCATGCGGCCTTGTGCTACATCTAAGCAAAAATCGTAGTAAATTACAACCGTACAAATATGCAAAATAAACTCAACCAATCTTCCCACTATGGTAAAGTTGGCGACCTTAGTCGAGGGTGACCTGAAGGCTCTCTTTTCAGGAGCTACTATACCGAGGTGTAGAGGAGGGCGTTTCTCCATTCCCTTGATTGCTCCACTTTACCCTTGATCCTTACCTTATGATGCTTAGTGTTCAGCAAAGTGGCATCAAGTACCATTTTTTAAGTCTTTGGTATGACGCGACCTGGGATTGAACCCCGTTCACCCGGAACAATGGCTAACACTCCACTCATTAGGCCAATGCCCACGCAATACATAGAGAGATACTCACCTCTTGGTCTACGATGCTTTGTGACTATCAGATTGTCGATGAGATTAATATCTAACCTATCAAAAACGTTACATCCTAGCCTTATGTTCTAACGCGATACATTTCAAATACTCCAACCTAGAAAATAAAGCAATTTCCTGTTCAGTTAGCAGCTGAATGATAATTCTGTGAAGCATGCATTTATACTGAACGTACCATATATGACAGCATAATAAGTCCAGCAGGACTCATGGCGTAACGGTTATAGGCATTGGTTCCCTAAGCTTCTAAGGAGACAATCATCTGGAGGTTGCAGGTTCAATCCTGACTGGAGGCGAGTAACAATACAGGAATACTTAACACTTGTACCCGGTTATGGCTAACGGAATCAGAACAGGCAACCCCCCTGGAGTCAATAAAGGACTTAGTTCGAAGTTCCGTGAAGGTTCCCGAGTTCGACAAACACTTGAAGAAGGCCGAAGGACATATCGGCCGAAACATTGTGGAAATAAAAATCAAGACAATAGTCCGAAAACCCTTAAAGATAAAAATATAAGTCGCACTTTTTTTTTACCAAAGATATCTTAAAATTTTCCTGCGTCTTATATGCCATATGTTGTTTTTTTTTAATTCTAATTTTGTTTTCTTACCTTTGAATATAATAAAGTTTTTATAGGCCTATAGTTCTATCTTTTTTTTTTTAAATATTATTTTTAGTTTAATTGTAATCATGGTTTGTTTAACCAAAATCATACCTCATAAACATAGCCTTGGCTGTACCATTTGCTAATTTTACTCATTTTTAAAAATTTCCCCAACAGAAATCGGGGTGCGTCTTATACACCGTCAAATACGGTAAATAAAAAAGAAAATTATCCAGATTTTAAATATGGTGGGAAGTCTCTGTGACGTGGTGGCTAACGTGCTGGACTTGCGACTTCGGAGTAAGTAAGTTCGAACTCCAGTCGTGCTATTATGATCACTTTCGGACTCGGACTGTTGGACACCCCTATCTTACTCCCAACAGTGAGTTAGATATGACGACTACTTTTCTCCGACAATGGCTTTGCATTAAATAACCCATGATAGTTGATATGCCATTAACCTAATTAAACCAAGTCTAACTTCTATGGAAAGTGAATGCTTACAAGTAAAATAATTCATAAACATACAAGGGGATATTTATTTTGAAAAAAAAAAACAGACTTATATATGTAATGTGTGTGTGTGTGTGTGTAAGGTATTTAGAGGATTATTTTATTTATTTTTGAATGATTTGCCAAGATTAAAAATTTCGATTTTTACATAAAATCTTCATCATGAACTGGCCCAGTCGACTGGATCTCTGGAGTTCGAACTCGCGTACTACGATTCTGCAGTCCATCGCTTTAACCATTACACCACGAGGAAATCCCCTCTACATTTGTTTAATGATATTCAAGTCGAGGCTCGGAGTTGGTCAATATTTCAATACGTTAACGCCTTCATCAGTTAAACTCTGTTGTGTTCCACGCGACCTGTGACATGGAGCTCTGTCGTGTTGAAAAATCTCACCTTCATCCAAGTCTGGTATAAAATTGTCCTTCAGCAACTGACTGTATTGGTACTATTCAAGTTACTATCAATTTTAACTAACTTTCTTGAATTATTACTTTTTATGTATCCCTAGTACCGGACATTGGCCCAGCGGTTAGAGTGTTTGCCAATGGCCCGGGAGACCGGGGTTCAATCCTAGGTCAAGTCATATCAAAGACTCAAAAAATGGTACTTAATGCCTCTTTGCTTAACACTCAGCATTATAAGGTACGGATCAAGGGTAAAGTGGAGCAATCCAGGGAAAGGAGTAGCACCCTCCCCTACATCTTGGTGTAGTAGCTAGCGAAAAGGGAGCCTTCGGGTCACCCTCGACAAAAGGGAGACAACTTTACTTTTACGTATTCACTAAGTAAAGTAAGTAACTCAGTTCGAGTCGTACCAAAGACTCAAAAATGGTACTTGATACCGCCTTAACACTCAGCATTATAAGGTAAGGATCAAGGGTAAAGTGGAGCAATCCAGGGAATTGAATAGCACCTTTACCTACACCGATACATCTGATGAACTCTTCTCTTTAGTTCTGTCTACATTTGTTCAATGATATTCAAGTCGAGGCTCTGAGTTGGTCAATATTTCAGTACGTTAAGACCTTCATCAGTCAAACTGGTGTAATGGTTTTCGTCGCAGGATATGAACACGGTGACACGAGTTCAAATCCTGGACTGATTGCATTTCACATATTTCACTAATGCCCTTGGGAAAGGTATGAATCCAATTATTCTCCCACCAGCTATGGGTAAATAGTAGGGCAGACTAGGTTCTTCAGCCTTGGTAAGGCAACTAGTCTAGGAGAAGGAAAACTCTGAATTCAAACCTGTTAAACTCTGCTTAAAAATTGACCTTGTGTCATATCGTACCCGAGTGGAGGGGTTGGTAAATATGATCAGTCAAACTCTGTTGTGTTCCACGCGACCTGTGACATGGAGCTCTGTCATGCTGAAAAATCTAACCTTCATCTAAGTCTGGTATCAAGTTGTCCTTCAGCAACTGACTGTATTTAGTATTATTCAAGTTACCGCTAATTTTAGCCCACTTTCTTGAACTATTACTTTTTATGTATCCTCTAAGTAAAATAAATACCCCAGTTCGAGTCATACCAAAAACTCAAAAAATGGTACTTGATGCCATCTTGCTTTGCACTCAGCACTATAAGGTAAGGATCAAGGGTAAAGTGGAGTAATCCAGGGAATGGAATAGCGCCTTCCCCTAAACATCGGTGCAGTAGCTATCGACAAGGGAGCCTTCGGATCGCCCTCGACTAAGGTCACCAACTTTACTTTCTTTTACTTTAGTATCCCTAAAACATCAAGCTTTTACCTTAAAACATTATTGTTTTCGTCGTTTAATGTGGGTCGTTTTGCTTTCCTGGAAACATTCTAAAAAATTCTCGCTAATTAAAATGCAGCTCCATCCCACCTTCATCGCCGAATATGATTTTATTCCAAGCATCTGTATTTCATAGTTCATACCTTTTTTGAGCAATTTAATTTTGCCTTCAAATGCTTTTTAATCAATGCTAGTTTCTTAGCTGCAATGTACCCAATCATGTTCTCGAAAGATGTATTTAGTGATATCTACTGACACCAAATTGGGCCAGTCGCACTCACTCATCGCTTGTCTAGCAGTCTTCTTTGGCAGAGCTTCTACCGTCGAAATCAATTTCTGTACCATTCTGAAGCTTTCGAGGGCAACCACATCTTTGTTGATCCAAAACACTTCTTGTGCCTTGAAACTTCGATTGGATTCTGAGATGGCACTTTGTGAAATTCAGAGTTTCTTAGCTATTGGTCACTGGCTCATATTCTTGGCCGTCTTCATTATTTTCATCTTCATATCTTTGAAAATTTTCGCCATGATTTTAGAAGTAAGAAATTCTATTATATCAAAGAAAAAGATCGGTTCAATTGCGGAAAATATTTGCGTATTAAGGGTGGAACATTTTTCCATTTTAGAACACTGTATCTTGATAAGTTAATGTCAGTTGGCTAGAAACTTGCTCGGCCTGTCTTGCATCTTCTCTTTCATTTAGAACACGGATTGCAAAATATAGTGATTAGGCATGCAAATGACCCCAACAGGGCGAATATGCCATTTGTAAAAAAAATGCAATGCGAAACATTCACTTATAAGTTGGCGATTAATAGAAATTTGTAAAAAGTTTTGAGTGGTCAAAAACTCTTGTATGGTACAGGACAAAAAAAATCTGTTAAAACTCAACCTCCTATTATTCATATTTACCAACCCCTCCGCTCGGGCAGGATATGACAAACGGTCAATTTTTTAAGCGGGGTTTAACAGGTTTGAATTCAGAGTTTTCCTTCTCCTAGACTAGTCGCCTCACCAAGGCTGAAGAATCAGTCTGCCCTACTATTTACCCATAGCTGGAGGGAAATAATAAATGGATTCATACCTTTCCCAAGGGTATTGGTGCTATGCTTAGAAGGTGCCCGTGGTGTAATGGTTATCGTCACAGGATATGGACACGGCGATACGAGTTCAATTCCTGGACAAGACTGATTGCATTTCACATAGCACTAATACCCTTGGGGAAGGTATGAATCCAATTATTCTCCCTCCAGCTATGGGTAAATAGTAGGGCAGACTAGGTTCTTCAGCCTTGGTGAGCCTAGGAGAAGGAAAACTCTGAATTCAAACCTGCTAAACTCCGCTTTAAAAACTGACCTTGTGTCATATTCTGCCCGAGCGGAGGGGTTGGGTAAATAGGATTAGTGCTATGTGAAATGCAATCAGTCTCGTCCAGGATTTGAACTCGTGTCGCCGTGTCCATTTCCTACGACGATAACCATTACACCACGGGCACCTTCTGTTATCTGTTTTCTATTTGCATATTTTATTTAAAATTCATTACAGTATTAGCTTTTCATCCCCCTTATCCGGAGGACTCCTCAGTTACATAGTCTAATCGTCTGGGGGAGCTGTAGAATACACTGACTGCATCTCTGCAGAATGATAAGACTCCCCCAATGAGTGTCATGTATATGACACTAAACAATCTGATGGTGAGGTTTCAGTATTGCTGGAGCTTTAGGGAATACGGACTACCCCTTCATTGCTATTGCTTCCAAGTTCACTCTGACCCGGAATGGTAGTACCTGATAGGGTCTTATCTATTTTGTCAAATAGAACTGTTTGGCATTTAAACTGTGTGTAAACAAATGACATGGTAAATTTAATTGTTAGGAATAGAACTGTTTGATGATTTAACTGTGTGTAAAAAAAATACTGATGTTTAATTGAATTCTTAGTTATTCATAGCAATACTTGGAACCATTTAACAGTGTGAAAACGAATGGAAAATGTTGAATTGAATTATAAGTGTTTGATAGCAATAATTGAAACCATTTTACTGTGTAGAAACAATAGCGATACTTGTGTGCAAATAAATTAGTTGTAACTCTTTTAAAAATGAAATTACTGACAAATTATTCACTGGCAAATTATTAATGTATATCCATTTACATGTGTGCAAACAAATGATTAATAGTAAATAGAGTTATTCGTGCTAAAACTATTTAACTGTGTGCAAAAAAAAAAAAAGAAAAGAGAGCTAAGGCTCATTTAAAAATGTGATCTACAAAATATGTTTACGAATCATATCTTATATGTGTAAAGAGGATTTGGAATTAAATAGCCAACAAGGTTTGATATGCCATAAAACCCAAGCCAACCAACCTTTACAAATCCTATATATTTAATATATATATATATGTATAAAGAAGATTTGGTATTAAATAACCCACAATGGTTGATATGCTATAAAACCCAATCACACCAAATCATATATATCTAAAAAATATGAATAAAGAGGACTTGGAACGAAATAGCCTACAAGGGTTGATATGCCGTAAAACCCAACCAAACCACATCATATATATCTAATGTGTATGTATAAAGAGGATTTGGAAATAAATAGCCTACAAGGTTTGATATGCCATAAAACCCAAGCCAACCAACCTTTACAAATCCTACATATTTAATATATATATGTATAAAGAGGATTTGGTATTAAATAACCCACAATGGTTGATATGCTATAAAACCCAATGACACCAAATCATATATATCTAATATATATGTATAAAGAGGATTTGGAATTAAATAGCCTACAAGTGTTGATATGCCATAAAATCCAAGCCAACCAACCTTTACAAATCACGCACACACACACACACACACACATATATATATATATATATAGTTACGTCTCTCTCTCTCTCTCTCTCTCTCTGTCTGTCTGTCTCTCGTGTCCGGAGGATATTCACGATATTTTGATATTTCTGTTTGTACTGGACACGTCGACGAAGAAGTACGTAAACGAACAAAAATTTATTCTTCGTCCTATTTACCTGAATTGGCTCGTAAGTGATATTTCCCGGGTATTAATAATGATAATAATAATAATAAGTAATTATTGCACGAAAACAATGTATCAAAATGAGTAGCAAAATAAAATCAAACATAACGGCAATTACAGTAATATATAAAGTACATTTACTCCATTAGCATTCAACTAACAAAATAATACAAACAGGATAAAGTTCAAAAGATATACGGATAGGACTTATCTGAGGAGCGATGTTTAACCTTGATATCGACATACCAAAAGATAATGTTCTATCAGGCTTTTTTGTAGCTCATTTTCCCTCATGTAGTCATCCCTTTACTTCCCAACTGTTCACGCCACTTTTCCACAGTTGAACAGAGACGCGTGGCATGAACAGTTGAAAAAAACTGTTCATGCCACGCGTCTCTGTTCAACTGTGCCGTCTCAAGTTAACCCACCCTGCTTTCCAATACGTACAAGCTAAGCAAAAAGGGGTCTCATTCTTTCTACTCCAGGGATTTCCGGTCTGCAACCTCCCACTAACTCCTCATCCAGTGTATGCTGGTTGCAGCTATGCATTCGTCACAATATATATATATATATAAGGAGGATTTAGTATTAAGTAACCTACAAGAAGGTTCCCGTGGTGTAATGGTTATCGCCGTAGGAAATGGACACGGCGACACGAGTTCAAATCCTGGACGAGACTTATTGCATTTAGCATAGCACTAATATGGGGAAAGGTATGAATCCAATTATTCTCCCTCCAGCTATGGGTAAATAGTAGGACAGACTGATTTCTTTAGCCTTGGTGAGGAGAAGGAAAACTCTGAATTCAAACCTGTTAAACTCCGCTTAAAAACTGACCTTGTGTCATATCCTGCCCGAGCGGAGGGGTTGGTAAATAGGATGAAGTAACCTACAAGGGTTGATATACCAGAACCCCCAACGAAACCAACCTTTACAAATCATATATATGTATGTATATATATATATATATATAAACAGGATTTGGTATTAAATAACCTACAAAGGTTGATATGCCATAAAACCCAACCCAACCAATCCTCTGCAACAATATTAAGCTCGACTCTCTCTTAAGCAAGTGCTAAAAAGTATCATCCATTCCTTCAAAAATAGGAAAACCAGTATCATCATCTTCATTTTCCGGTATATCAACCCCTGTAGAATTATTTAATGCTGAAGTCGGTAATTTATTCGAATAATGGATGCGCTACACGGACGCTAACTAAACGTATGGAGAAGAAGCTTGACGGTAATTACGCAAGAATGCTGCAAGTAATATTGAACAAGTCCTGGAGGCAGCACCCCACAAAGCAGCAGCTGTACGACTACCTATCATCCATCACGAAAACTATCCAAGTTAGACGAACCAGACATGCGAGACACTGCTTGACAAGTAGGGACGAATTCATAAGCGACATACTCATGTGGACCCCTTCACATAGACGAGCAAAGGTAGGACGACCAGCTAGAACCTATATATAACAGCTCTGTGCCAGTACAGGATATAGCGTTGAAGACCTACCGGGAGCGATGGACGATAGAGACGGATGGTGAGAGAGGGTCAGGGAGGTTCATGCTACTTATTAAATTAATCTCCAATTAATCATAATTCATACAAATAATTTGCATTATATATATTCAAATAATTATTCCTATATACAACTAATAATTTGCAAGTTTTTATAAGTAGAACCTCACCACTATAAGCTGTTGAGTGTCTTATCTAGGATGACCTTATTTTTGGGGGGTCTTACCACTCTGCAAGAGTATTCAAAGTAATGCAGGTTGAGGAGTTTTCGGGTACTTTTTAGGGCAAATCATATTATTAAAACGGGATTTTTTCGAAACTGTATCAGTACTACGATATGGATGCACCAGCTGTTCACTGACAAAACGCAAAGAGTAAAGGTTGGATGGGAACTACATGAGAATCCTACGTGCTTTTTTAAACAAATCTTGGAAGCAACACCCGACAAAACAGAAGCTGTATGGCCACTTACCTCCCATCTCACAAACCATCCGAGTAAGGCTGGAATTGTTTGTCTTACATCGAAATATTCGGAATCATTTAACTGTGTGTAAATGAATGAATGGTATTGGTTCGGTTTTTTTGTTTGATTTGTTTTTATGGCATATCAACCATTGTAGGTTATTTAATGCCAAATCCATCTATATACATATAAACAGTTATAATTCAAACAATTCTGTTTAGCATAAATACACAGTTTAGTTTTATTTGACCCATTGATAGGTCCCTATCAGGTGCAACCAATCCGGGCCACAGTGGGGCTGGGAACGATGGCAATGAAGGGGTACTCCACATCCCCCAAAGCTCCACCATTACTGGAGCCTCACCATCAGATTGTGTAGTATCATATCCAGGCCTTTCGTTGGGAGGTCTTTTCTTATTGTCATCACCGTGTTTTAAAGATTATATCATCTAAAATGCTTGACCTCAGAATAATCTCTTGGGTTTGGGATGTAAATAAAAAAGGCAACATAGATCCTATACAAAAATTAATTTTACTAGAAGAAAGAACAATATCAGCCATTTTGTCTTCTTATTGTCATCACTTTGTTTTAAAGATTATATCATCCAAAATGCTTGCCCTTAGAATGATCTCTTGGGTTTGGGATGTAAATAAAAAAGGCAACTTAGATCCTATACAAAAATTAATTTTACGAGAAAGAAGAACAATATCAGCCATTTTGTTTTCTTATTGTAATCACTTTGTTTTAAAGATTATATTATCCAAAATGCTTGCCCTCAGAATGATCCGTTAGCTTTGGAATATAAATAAAAAAGGTAAGATTTATCTTATTCAAAATTTAATTTTACTTTAAGAAAGAAAATTATTTGCTATTTTATTTTCGCATCATTTTGTTTTAAGATATCATCCATTACTTACTCTCACGAGCTAAACACTCATGAAGCCTCAACCTGAAGTTCTGTCATGCTTGCCAAGTAATTACCTCTGGTCTGGCAGCGATTTCGTGACGAATAAAAAATCTTTCAGTTGTCTGTAGCCGACGTTTAAAGATTTGAGCTTTTAGGTATCTCAAGAGGAAGTAATCACCAGGGGATACACCGACTTTGAAATGCTTACGAAATAACCACTGCGTTGCAATGATAGAGACGCCATCTTTTAAATGTCAAGCCAGTTGGCTGGGGCTGTAGAATACGCTGACTACATCTCAGCATTGAACTGTCAGCAAACAAATAGATGATGTTAAATTGACTTATTGGTATTACTCAACATTACTTGGAAACATTTAACTGTGTGCAAATGAATTAATGGTGTTGAATAGAATTATTAATGGTAGCAATATTTGTAACCTGTACAATGTTTCCAAATAAATGATTTAACTAGAATTATTTGTGTTAGACAGCAATACTTGAAACCATTTAACTGTGTAGAAACAATAGCAATACTTACTTATGTGCAAACAAATTAGTTTTAACTTAAAAAATAAAATTATCAACGAGCTATTCACTTACAAATCATATGTATATCTATTTTAATGTGTTCAAACAAATGACTGATGCGAAATTTTTACCGTTACTTAGGAATACTTGAAACCATTTAATTGTACAAACACATTGTTAATATTAAATAGAATGGTTTTGTTTTGTTTAGTTTAGTTTTATCACTCCACAACTACTGTAGATTATTAGATGCCAAATCTTGTTTATATATATATATATATATATATATATATATACGAGAAGAAAATCAAACGGCTAGGAATATCCAATTTGGGTGCTCAATGCCAACGTCTATGAACGTATAATTAATTTGAAATTAAAAATACACTAGAAATCAACGTGCAGAGTCAAAAAATTCTTTTTATATAAAAATAAAAAATTCACTTCTTTGGTGTCATTACAAATTTATTTCTGGTTGCGATGACCATCATCAGATGTTGCAGGAAAAGAATTATTTGGATGTTCTAATATTGCTTCCGATGAGAATGGGATTTTGAAAAAACATTTTTTAATTAGAATAATTTTTAATATACTTGTTTATCATATTCTTTAATGAAGAAATATTTTTTAATTAAAATAATTTTTAATATACTTGTTTATCATATTCTTTAATCAAGAAAAATTTTTTCGGTGGAAATATTATATCTATTATTATTTTTTTATTTATACAATGCTTTTACATTCCTTTAAAAAAAAACCAGAAACCTTATCCCTAATTTGAATACTACTGAAAATTAAAAAAAACTAATTCCGGAAAAATTAAACAGTTACAATACGACTTATCTAAAATTATGAATAAAATCTGCATTCATACTTCCGTTGAAACTATTATGTATTATAGATATTAATTAAAACAATTCGTGTAATCAGGAAATAATAATTCAAAAGTCAATTTCTGAGTATTAAAATTATCGTAAAAATTCATGTTATTTATGTTAGGAAGAAATTAACAAGTTAGCCGTAATAAGCAAAGGATTAATATGTAATAGAAATTTTATTAATGTAACAAATAATTCCTAACTTATAATATAAATAAATTAAATATTAGTTTCTTAAATTTTGGTTTACATATAGAAAAAACGCTGTAATAAAAACAGTGTAGTACAGGGACAGTTCCTTCTTGTTAAAAGGCTATATTAATCTTTTTACCAATCATATATTATTTTCTATCTTTTACTTTATTATCTTTTTATAAAAACAAATATGTGATTTGTTGCTGGCATATTTAAACGAGCCTGAGCTCATTTTTTTTTCCCCACAGTTAAATGGTTTCAAGTATTTCTACTTATTACTAATCATGCATCAGCACTCTGCTAAATGGCCTCAATTATAGCTATGTAACTGTCACAATTTAACATCAGTCATTTTTTTTGCAAACAGTTTATAGGTATTTTCATTTTAGAACTAATTTGTTTGCACACTAGAATTGCTATTGTTTTTACACAGTTAAATGTTTTCAATTATCGCTAATACACAATTCTATTCAGTCCCGATCATTAGTTTGCCGACATGGAAGTGATTAGAGTATTGTTGTTTAACACTAATTGTTCTATTGAACACTATTCATTCATTTGTGCAGCGTCAAATGCTTCCAAGTATTGCTATTTAGCACTAATAAGTCAATTCAACATTAATCATTCGTTTGCACACAGTTAAATGGTTCCAAGTATTATTATGAGTAACTAACAATTCAATTAAATATCAGTCATTTGTTTACACACAGTTAAATGATCAAACAGTACCATTCCTAACAATTCAATTTAGTATAAGTCATTTATTTGCACACAGTTTAAATGTTAAACAGTTCAATTTGAACCATAGATAGGAACCTACCAAATGCTTCAATTCCGAGTAAAAGTAGGCCTGGGTGCAATGGTAATGAAGGGGTACCCCCTTCTCTCCAAATTCTTAAGACTGGAGGCTCACCATCAAATTGTTTAGTGTCATACCCAGGACACTCGTTGGGGGGAGTTTTACCCCTCTGCAGAGATGCAATCGGTGCATTCTACAGCCCCAGCCGACTAAGCTTAAATAGTTAGAATTAGATGGCAATGTTTATATCTATTTAACTGTGTGCAAACAAATGAGCTCTGGCTCGTTTAAAGATGTTATCACCAAAATATGCGTTTACAAATCATATATTCATTATATGTATAAACAGGATTTGGTATTAAATAATCCACTAGGGTTGGTTGGATTTTATGACATATTAACCCTTGTGGGTTATTTAATGCCAAATCCGGTTTATACCTATACTGAATATAAGATTAATAAACGCAAATCATATATATTTACTGTATATATATATATGTATGTATAAACAGTGTTTGGTAGTAAATAAACTGAAAGGGTCGATATGCCATAAAACCAACCAACCTCTTAAATGTTTTAATCACAAACGCACGATGCTCACCATTCAACGCCATAATTGCAACTGAAGTAGGATGATTGCTGCAGTTCAAAAGGAAGTGGATAGATCTTTGAGCGAGTCAGCCACAGAATGACTCCATGTTGCAAGATGGCTTTAGATAGAGTCCCCCCCACTTTATTTTAAAAAAATAAACTAGAA
>CAUZXS010005330.1:0-27500 GCA_963585895.1 Sepioteuthis lessoniana | reverse complement strand
GAAAGAGAGAGAGAGAGAGAACATAGAGTAGAGAGAAAGAGAGAAAGAGACAGAGAAAAGAGAGAGGAAAGAAACAAAAAATGTGTGTGCATGGGTCAGAGAGAGAGAGAGAGAGAGAGAGAGAGAGAGAGAGAGAGAGAAACAAAAAGGTGTGAGTAAGAAAGAGAGAGAGAATATAGAGTAGAGAGAGAGAGAAAGAGACAGGGACAGAGAAAAGAGAGAGGAAAGAAACAAAAAATGTGTGTGCATGGGTCAGAGAGAGAGAGAGAGAGAGAGAGAGAGTGTGTGTTAAAAGATGAGCAGGAAAGAGCGACAAAAATTAAAACTGATGGAGGAACAAAAAGACAAGAGACACAAAAAAGAGAGATAAGAGAGGAAAACCAAAGAAGTTGTAGTTGAAAGAGAGCGAGAGAGGTTAGAGATACACATGTCAAGATGATAATGATCTTGATCATCAATAATATGAGAGCGAAAGAGGAAGGGTGAGAGGAAAAAATCTCGAACAAAGAAAGAAACGAAGAGAAAGAGTTTTAAGATTAAAAAGAGAGAAAGGAAAATAAAGAAAGTAAAAAAAACAAAAAAAAAAAAACAAAACAAAAAAAAAACTGCGGGTAGTAAAGAGAGAAAGAAGAGTAAGGAGATAAAAAAAAGGAGGGTAAGGAGAGAGAAGGCTAGTTGACAAGATGTTTGCGGATTGGCGGTGTAGTGGAGGTGGCTCCAAGATACAATGGACAAAACTTGAGTTGGCGCTCCAATCAGGCCTTCACAAACGCGACAGACAATATCGCAAAATATTTCCTCCATTCTCCCAGCTCCTTGCGAGCCACACGCACACGATTGAAGGCACGCAACACATGCCCGCGAAAAGCAGTTCTCAACGCACAATTAATAATAATAATAATAATAATAATAATAATAACAACAATAATGATAAAGACAAAAAGAGAGGAGAGAAGTACGTCACAAAAAGAGAAAGCGAATCGCTTGATTGAAAGACCGGCATTTCGAAAACGCTACGAAACTCAGAATATTGCATATCTTGGCATGTTGCATGGCATTGCCAGGCCCTGCAAATGTCCGTGGGATGGAGACACACCGTGACAGTCAAAGTTTCTGTGGAGAACGTCTGGAGATGCCGAGAGGTTGAACGAGGAGTCGTCGTTGAGAATTTTCTTTCCTTCTTTTTAGCTGTCCTACTCACAAAACAAAACAAAACAAAACAACGTATAGAATTAACTCCCCTAATCCCCCTTATCTTGTATATGAACGAGATTTTGTAACTCCTTCAACCCACCCCTCTGTTGGTGGGGCTTAGAATACGCTGACCCACTCCCATACACACAAAGGAGTGTCCGGATATGACACCGAACTGCATCTGATGCCGTGATTTCTGTTCTAGAGAAGTGTGCATTTCTCCTGCATTGCTATTATTCCCAGGTCCACTCTGATCGGGTATCGTTGTACCTGTTTAGGTCCCAGCTATGGGTCAAATAGATCTATATTTATCTAACCTCCCACCACGTAAGATTTGACACAGGGCCATCTTATTATGGGTAGCCATACACGAATCGAGACTAATCCGTGGCGGGTGCAAGAAATGCTTGATCCTGTCGGCATTCGCCTATTAGGGCGCCTCAGACACCGACCAATAGATTCAGTCCTGTACAGTCGGGACGGCCATGGTACCAGGTGATACAATTTAATAAGAATCACCCCGTAAGAACACCTGGTAGACTGTGCAAAAGATGTGCGGAGATGGGTCAAATTGTTTGGCATTTATGGCATATCAACCATTGTAGGTTATTTAATGCCAAATCCTCTTTATACATATATATTAAATATATATGATTTGGTTTGGTTAGGTTTTATTGCATATCAACCATTGTAGGTTATTTAATGCCAAATCCTCTTTATACATATATATTAGATATACATGATTTGGTGGGGTCGGGTCAGGTTTATGGCTTATCAACCATTGTAGGTTATTTAATGCCAAATCCTCTTTATACGTATGAATCAAATATATATGATTTGGTTTGGTTTTATGGCATATCAACCATTGTTGGTTATTTAATGCCTAATCTTCTATATATATATATATATATATATATATATATATATATATATATATTAAATATATATGATTTGGTGAGGTTGGGTTTTGTTTTATGGCATATCAACCATTGTAGGTTATTTGATGCCAAATCCTCTTTATACATATATATTAAATATATATGATTTGGTTTGGTTGGGTTTTATGGCATATCAACCATTGTAGGTTATTTAATGCCAAATTCTCTTTATACATATATATTAAATATATATGATTGGGTGGGGATGGGTTTTCTTTTATGGTATATCAACCATTGTAGGCTATTTAAAACCAAATCCTCTTTATGCATATATATGAAATATATGATTTGGTTTGATTAGGTTTTATGCCATATCAACCATTGTAGGTTATTTAATTCCAAATCCTCTTTATACATATATATTAAATGCATATGATTTGTAACACATTTTGATGAAATTCTTTAACGAGCTGTGTTCTTTTTTGATAGATAGGAACCTATAGTGTGCTGCTACTCCAGGTCATAGTGGACCTGGGAGCAATAATATCAAAGGGTTATTCAACATTCCCCAAATCTCCAAGGCTGGAGCCTCGCGATCAGATTGTTTAATGTCATATCCAGGACCCTCGTTGGAAGGGGTCTTACTTCTCTGCAGAAATGCAGTCAGTGTATTCTAAAGCCCCAGCTGCCTCGACTGCGAAAGTTGGAGTTGTTATACAACACTTTTTTGAGGCTAAAAATTAGAGGTTATTCATTATAATAACTCAAATCATTATGCGTGTATAGATAGAAAATAAATTAAGTTGCGATGAATCTGTTCAATATCTAGATGGGTGACCACTTCGGCATTTAAGCTTCTGCTGTTTCTTTTAAAGAGTGGGGAGGTCTCAAAGATTCCCGAAAAAAAAGGTGATGGGAGAGAGGAAAAGATGGTCTATATCAGAAAAAGAAAAAACAGACACGTAGTTACCAAAAAAATATCCCGCACACGTTTATTTCTGATGTTCTCTCCTTTTAAACCGGTAAAAAGGTTATTAAAGTAATGGGTATACATCGTAATATGTTTATTGATTTATAATTAGATATTTCAGTTAACTTTTGCTGCAGGAACGAGTCAAATAGATAAGTTTAAAAATAACGTGGATTCAATAGGACAATATTTAAAAAAACCTCTTAAGAAACAAGACAAAAAAATGCAAATAAAAGTTTACAATGAATGTGATTCTCGAACTTCTTGGCATATAGTCGGGTTGACTAGCCCTTAACATCCTTCAATATAAAATAAAAAAGTAATTGAGTCAATATGCTCTGAGCTGTGGACTGATAATGTAATATCATATTTACCCAACCCCTCCGCTCGGGCAGGATATGACACGAGGTCAATTTTTAAGCGGAGTTTAACAGGTTTGAATTCAGAGTTTTCCTTCTCCTTATAAAAACATCCTTGCCGCAATAAAAAATTGTTCTCTGGATCGTTGGCGAGCACTCTTATCTTTAGGCCAATGGCCCGGACATATGGATTAAATTGTGGGGTTTGAAGGTTTTTATGAAGGTCAGTGGCTAAGGGCAAGGCTGTGTTGCCGTAAGATAGCTGACTCCATATTTTGGTTATATTATTTTACCCCACGTTGACTGGCTGGCGCAATGTCTTGCCCAAAGAAAGTCCAAAAGAAATATGCAAAAGAAAAGATAGAAACAGATAAAAGACGAAAACATTTCTTCCATACTTTCCTTTATTTACTTGGTGAATGGACTAACCAACGCTACGTCCCAAGACATAGCGTGGTGCCCAAAACACCCGACAGTAAAATCGGTGTTGTTGGTTCGACGTCACTACCCGAAAAGAGAGGTCGGTTCACAGAAAACCTGAGTATTTATCTCTCTTCACCGGCTCCAAATTCGCCACTCCAAAATCCTTCTAATTTTGGCGCGACCGCTTCCCATTGGCTACTTTACATTTTATTATTTTTCTTTTTTCTGATTTTAACCGGATGGATGCGTGGAGCCTTATGCGTGGCGACGCGTTTATACATTTTGTATCTGGCAGCCGACGAGTCAATATCCGGTTGGGAGTTTTACTGTTAATTCCTAAATCCCGACAAAATAGAACTACGCAACCATTAACTAATTACTTTTTATGAGTTATTTAAAACCATAGAGATGTGTATAAGTTGTTTATATTAAATAGGAATTGATGATAAGTAGAAATACTAATTTTAAATAACAATACTTGAAATCATTTAACAGTTGGGAAATAAATTAACTTTTTTTCAAGTGTAATGCTATTTACAAACTATCAGATTAAAATCTATTTTTCTCTCTCTCTTTGGCTGCTGTGCTTGCCAACAAGGGTTTCTTCGCCAAGTACCGAATTATATTTTGCTCTCAGTGCAATATATTCATACGTCCAAAAATACTCTCAGTGCAATATATTCATACGTCCAAAAATACTCTCAGTGCAATATATTCATACGTCCAAAAATACTCTCAGTGCAATATATTCATACGTCCAAAAATACTCTCAGTGCAATATATTCATACGTCCAAAAATACGACCAAGATATGAATACGTGAAATAGACAGAGGGAATTCGAAAAACACGAAACACTTACGACTCTCTTTTTTGGTTCCGGTACGAAACTTTTATTTACCTTTTTGAGGGGTGTCCTCGAGGTGTAATGGTTAAAGTGATGAACTGCGGAATCGTAGTACGCGAGTTCGTACTCCAGTCGCGCTATTACGTTCACTTTCGGGCAAATACCCTTGGGAAAGGTATGAACCCCCTTATTCTCCCTCCAGCTATGGATAAATAGTAGGACGGACTAGGTTCTTCAGCCTTGGTGAGGCAACTAGTCTAGGAGAAGGAAAACTCTGAATTCAAACCTGTTAAACTCCGCTTAAAAATTGACCTTGTGTCATATCCTGCCCGAGCGGAGGGGTTGGTAAATAGTACCTTTTTGAGTTTAAGGTTTTTTGACATGAGGAGAGAGAGAGAGAGAAAGAGAGAGAGAGAGAGAGAGAGAGAGAGAGAGAGAGAGAGAGAGAGAGAGACACACACACACACACACACACACACACACTCAATTTCTTACTCTGCTGACTGTTCGTTCATCGTCAGCTCTCGACTCACGGACTTAACAAACGCGCGGCACATTTTAGACCCCCAACTGGTCGCGCCGAGGAGAGACCAAAAATCGACTACCTTCCTCAAGACTCGAATCTCAACTCTCTCGTTCGGAATTTAAATCTCAACTAACTCTTTTTTTCAAATCCCCAAATCCTCAGCTCGTCGCTTCCGGGCATGACGTCATTCAGGTCTCCGGTCCTATTCTCTATCTGGGGTTTTTATTGTGACATCTCTGATTGTCACATCCGCCCCGCGTGCGCGCGGGAACACCTGCACTCAATGTGTGCACCTAACTAATCCATTCACTAAGCCGAAAGATTGTCAGCCTAACTAAACCGAAAGGCAAGGTATATAAAATAAAAAATGATAATATGAAAAAAAATCCCTCCGCAATTATATTACATCAGGTGAAATATTTATTTTTTTTCAATAAAAAACAAATAAATGTCCAAAAATTAATATAATGTGATTTTCTAGAATTTTGTTTATATTCTATCTCTCACTTTCAAGACGAACCAACCCTGAAAATTATAGACTGGTCCTATTTTTGTAAGGTGGCAAACTTAGAAAATCAGCAGGGGATGAAATATTTATTTTCCATACTATATATATATATATACTTTTTTTTTTTTTTAAGAAAAAACAACAAAACCGGTCACATAGGATTATAAATTTATTTCCATCCTGTTACACATTTTTGAAATTTCCAAAAACACGAAAAAAAATTAACAGGACTTCTTCAGATCTTTTTGATAAAAAAACTAGAATAGACACATAAGAGTGGGAGGGGATAGAAGAGGGGTGAAGAGTTACCTCTTCATTAAGCCCACTTCCGTTTTAAATTTAAATTTCGGTTAGCAATGTAGTAAATTTATTTTAAAAAAAATTTCTTCAATTAATAATTTTTTAATTACATTTAGACCTAAATTACAGATTTTTTTATTGAATAAGATTTAAACTTTAATTAATAACTCCACGTAAAGATACAGTAATAGATATATTAAACTAAAAACAAAAACAAATATTTAATTTATTTACTATATTTCAAAATTTCAAAACTATTTAGAAAGCATTAATCAGTTCCACTTTTTATGCGTGGTACGTATGTATTATATGCTAGAAAATTGTGAAAATATTGTTAGATAGAAAATCGTGAAAAAAGAGTTAAATTTAAGAATACTTATATATATATATATATATATATATATATATATATATATATATATATAAGATAGTATTTAATCCAGTAAATCCGGAGTTGGGAACAATTCCAAGCAGGACCAATAAAATATACATAAATAGAATATTAAATTTACATAACCCCGTTCAAGAGCTCAGGGTAAATCAAATTCACAGAGCAAATATTTTTTTTTCAAAAAAACAAAAACAAAACAAAAAACAACAACAATCGGTCACATTAGGATAATAAATTCATTTCCATCTTGTTAAACGTATTGATATAAACCGATGCTCTAAAAAATTAACAGGAATTCTTTAGATCAAACCAGAAAATGGATTAAAATAACTTTTTCGTATTTACAACCAGACTTGAAAGCAAAAGCAAAAACAAAAACAAAAACAAAAACAAAAAAAAACAATACCCTATTTAAATCCCTATTTTTCAACTTCCAAAAATGTTTAGATAAAGCTGTTTGGTTTCTCAAGCGTTCATGAGAGAAAGAAGGATTATGATTATCATATCCTAACTTCCACCTAACCGACGAAACTCCTGTATAAATTCTTTTATGTTTTATGTTTCCCTTTGGGAAAATAGTAGCTTGATACTCAACGATTTTGAAATTACGTATACCTCCCATTGGACAATCTTCTATAGATTTACAATTACACTTATTATTATTATTATTATTAGAGTTTTTCAAGTCAGTTTTAGCTGATGGTCTTTCACTGGAGTTTGAGTGACAGCATGTCTCCTCAAGTCTCCAGGACTCTTCTCGGTATTCTGGCCGTTCTCAATAATGCTGTAATTTAGATTGTCTCCACTCGTTCGCCAACTTTCAAGTACTCCAGTCCTTTTAGTAATCCTTTAGTTATTGTACAAAAGCACCAATCATAGTTGGTATAATTGTCACCTTTATGTTTCATCGTTTTTCAATTCTCTAGCAAGGTCCAGGTACTTATCCTTCTTTTCCCATTCTTTCAGTTTTATTCTGTGGTCAGCCGGGACAGCAAAGTCGACAATTTGGCAAACTCTCTTTTTTTTGTCGATTATTGAGTTATTTAAAAGCAATTTTGTTTTATCTGAAGAAGTGTAGTGAAATTGAAAGGCAGAACCCGCAGACTGCTGCCTCCGATGAGCCAACCGGGATTCGCCGTTCAAAGAGACAACGAATGGCGTGCTGTATATGCAAGCGTTTACGTGAATCCAGCAACCGACCCCGGCTGGATAAAAAAAACAACAAAAAAACAAAACAAAACAGGTGGTGAGCCGAACGAACGCGAGAGATGAAATGTGACAACGAAGCTGAGTGGACTGAATTCGTTTCATAGCAACACCAAAAGGAAGAAAGAAAGAAACACGAAGTGACGAGCGAAATGGCCTACCTCAAAGTTCAAAATGAGCCCGAATGTGTCTCAAGTGTGGAGAATCAGAAGTATAGGAAAAAAACAAAAACAAAAAACAAAAAACAAAAACAAAAACAAAAAAAAAAACCCACGGAAGTATGAGCGTTCTTGGGAGTGCAATTTGTAGGTCATGTGTCTCGTCTCTGGTGAGACGGGTTTTATGACATATGCAAATTTCGGCTCGGCAGAACTGGTATAAAAGGAGTAATCTCAGCCTTGTTGTTTCACAGTAGGATTGATCGGACCAGTGTATTGACGCGGCAAGTAAGAGAGAAAGAAAGAGAGAGACAGGACCGCTAGCAAGCAGTTAACAAGTTTCAAGAAGTCTTGTTAATTTTTTAGAGCACTGATTTATATCAATGCTTTTAACCAGATGGAAATAAATTTATTATCTTAATGTGATCGATTGTTGTTTTTTAAGAGAATATATATATATATATATATATATATAAGTATTATTTGGACCAGTTAAACCGGAGTTGGGAGTAATTCCATAAGGACAAGAAAACTATTCAAAAGCGAACATTTAAATTTTCCTGGTAAAGAGCTCAATGAAACAGACATTGCAGAGGAATAATTTCATTAAGAAAAAACACAAACCGGTCACATTAGGTGTATAAATTTATTTCCATCCACTTATGTGTTTTTGATAAAATCAAAAAACACAACAAAAAATTAACAGGACTTCTTCAGATTTTATGGATAAAATAAATCAGAATAGACACAGGAAAGAAGGGTGGGAGGGGATAGAAGAGGGGTGAAGAGTTATCTCCTCATTTAACCCACTTCTGTTTTTTTTTTATTTTATTGTCGGTTAGAATTATAGTAAATCAATTTAAAAAACAGTAAACAGTTTCTGCGCGGCTGCATAGTTAAATCCAGCATATCATTCTGCCGGACCCTATATATATATATATATACGAGGTGCATACGATAAGTTTCCAGACTTTTTTCGTATGGGCATCTAAAATTGTCGTAGACTCTTGAAAATTCACTATGTTATTGCTTTACATCTTATGAGGTGACTGACAATTTTTAATGATTCAAATGAACAGCTACAGTACACCCAACTAAAGCCTGATTGTCATAGCTGGTGAATTTCAAAAATGCAATCTGACACTTTAGAAGAACGATATGCAATAAAATTCTGTTTTAAACTTGGAAAAAATGATGCTACAGAAACGTTTGGAATGCTTCAGACTACTTTTGGAGAATCTTGCATGAATCGAGTATCAGTTTTTGAGTGGCATAAGAGATTCAAGGAAAGCAGAGAGTCTGTGAGGGATGACGAGAGGTGTGCGAGGAGTAGGCAAGTCAATAGACCAGAGTTGATTGGCCAAAGGGTTAGGGTTAGGGTTACTATGTTGAGGTTTTAAGGGAGTTCAGCATGAGATTTCGTCGGAAGAGGCCAGCACTCTTCAAATCGGGTCAGTGGCATTTCTACCAGGACAATACACCAGTCCACAACTCCATCGTTGTCACAGACTATTTGACCAAGATGGGCATCAACACAGTTTCTTAGCCTCCCTATAGTCCGTGGTGTAATGGTTATCGTCGTAGGAAATGGACACGGTGACACGAGTTCAAATCCTGGACGAGACTGATTGCATTTCACATAGCACTAATACCATTGGGAAAGGTATGAATCCAATTATTCTCCCTCCAGCTATGGTTAAATAGTAGGACAGACTGGGTTCTTCAGCCTTAGTGTGGCAACTAGTCTTGAACAAGGAATACTCTGAATTCAAACCTGTTAAACTCCGCTTAAAAATTGACCTTGTGTCATATCCTGCCCGAGCGGAGGGGTTGGTAAATATGATAGTCCAGACCTTGTTCCCTGTGACTTTTGGTTATTCCCTAAGCTCAGAGACTGTCGTTATGAGACAACTGAGAAGATGAAAGAGGCTTTGACGAAGATCATTGACCCACTGACACAAGAGGACGTCCATGGGGCCTTCGAGAAGTTGTTGGAACGGTACAACAAGTGCATTGCAGCCGGAGGAGATTACTTCGAAGGGGACTAGAGTTTCATGTGTGTACTATCAATAAAAGTGCCCATACGAAAAAAGTCTGGAAACTTATTTAATGATCCTCGTATATATATATATATGTGTGTGTGTGTGTGTGTATACACTTTGTTTGATGATCCTATCGGCGAGAAACTGACTGTCACCAAATACCGTTGACTCTGTGACAACGCCATCATAACCTAAATCTGCATATGGTCTGTCACTGCTACTGAACTCTGTCACTTATATATAAACTATATATATATATATATATTAAGAAAGAGAGAAGTTTGATTTCTTTGATAAATGGCATGTCAATATTCATGGGTTATTTAATGCCAAGGCGAACCTTGTAGAAGAACAGCAGTGAAACAATTTAACCCATAGCTGAAGGGATAAGGGCGTTCATGCCTTCCTAAAGGGTAATAATCTAAAAGTAAAAAGTGATAGTGCAACTGGAGTTGGAACTATTTTACTTCAAGACGAATACTTTAACCATTTCTTCAAGACCATTACTTTAACCATTTTTTCAAAGCAGTACGTTAACCATTACTTCAAGACCAGCACTTTTACCATAACTACAAAAATCAGCGCTTTAACCTTTACTTCAAGACCAGCTTTAACCATTTCTTCAAAGCAGTACGTTAACCATTACTTCAAGACCAGCACTTTAATCATTACTTCAAAGCCAGTAATTTTACCATTACTTCAATACCAGAACTTTAACCATTACTTCAAGTCCAGTACTAACCATTACTTTCAGACCAGCACATTAACCATTACTTCAAAACCAGCACTAACCATTACTTCAAGACCAGCACTTTAACCATTACTTCAAAACCAGTACTTTTACCATTACTTCAAGACCAGTGCATTAACCATTACTTCAAGACCAGCACTTTAACCATTTCTTCAAATCAGTACGTTAACCATTACTTCAAGACCAGCACTTTAACCATTTCTTCAAAGCAGTACGTAAACCATTACTTCAAGACCAGCACTTTAATCATTACTTCAAAGCCAGTAATTTTACCATTACTTCAATACCAGAACTTTAACCATTACTTCAAGTCCAGCACTAACCATTACTTCAAACCCAGCACTAACCATTACTTCAAGACCAGCACTTTAACCATTACTTCAAAACCAGCACTAACCATTACTTCAAGACCAGCACTTTTACCATTACTTCAAGATCAGTATTTTAAACCATTTCTTCAAAGCAGTACGTTAACCATTACTTCAAGACCAGCACGTTAACCTGTACTTCAAAACCAGTACTTTTACCATTACTTCAGGACCAGCGCTTTAACCATTACTTCAAGACCAGCACTTTTACCATTTAGTCAGAGAGAAAAGGTTGGTGTGGTTTCTTTGTTTAATGGCATACCAACCTTTGTAGGTTATTTAATGCCAAAGTTATTCTCCTAGAAGAGCAGTAGTTGTACTATTTACCCCATAGCTGGAGGATAAGGGGGTTCATACCTTTCCCAAGGGTATTTGCCCGAAAGTGAACGAAATGGCGCGACTGGAGTAAGAACCTACGTACTACGATTCCGTAGTCCTTCGCTTTAACCATTACACCACGAGGACACCACCCCCCCCGCCGCCAGAGAGAAAAGGTGTCAGATAGATAGAGAGATTGAAATAGATAAACGTATATAAATAATGAGAAAGATAAATAGAGAAAAATAGTTGAAGATAGATAGATAGATTGACAGCTAGGAAGAAATAGAGATATGGATTGAAAGAGAGAAAGAAATTAAGAGAGGGAGGGAGGGAGTTAAAGAGAGAGAGAGAGAGAGACATAATAGATTAAGGAATAGTAAGAGATAGGAAGACAGAGACAAAGAGATAGGGATAGAGATAGAGAGAAATATAGAAATATATATATGATATAGAGAGAAAAATGGAGAGAGACAGAGAGTGCATGTGTAAGAAGAGAAAGAGAGGGAAAGACAGATCGATAAATTGATAGAAAGAGAAAGAGAGAGTGCGAAAGAGAAAGGATAGATAGATAGCAAGGAAGAAATAGAGACATGATTGATGTATATATATATATTGAGAGAGAGAGAGAATAGATTTCGGAATAGTGAGAGATAGGAAGACAAAGAGAGGGGGATATAGATAGGTATATATATATATATATATATATATATATATATATATATATATATATATATATATATATATGTCTCTGTAGTCATCCATAGACAGATCTGTCTCGTTCTATCATAACTCATCAGTGTGGCTAGACAGTAGCTTCCCGTAGCCATTAGCTGCGAAGTAAATTTTAAACGGTTATGAATCACAATTACTGTTATATAAATACATCCGTTTAAAGGCTGCCGAGACCTCAATTCATATATTTATATATATATATATATATATATAATATATATATATATGAAAGACAGATGGAGAGAGACAGAGAGTGCGTGTGTGTGTGTGAAAGAGAGAAGAGAAAGAGAGAGAGAGAGAGAGAGAGAGAAAGAGAAAGAGAAAGAGAAAATATAGGTAGATATGGAAATAATGATAGATAGATAGATAGATAGATAGGGCAAGTGATAGCAAAAGATTTCTTTCTTCCTGAAATTCTTCATATATTTCCTCGTTTTGGGAAACCGTTTTTATTCCTAAGAACATCCGACTTCCCCTTCCGTTTTTCCCTTTTCCAATCTCTCCGACCGATTCTCCCAAAATATCGACTGACATACGCCAAAATGTAAATAAAGTATACAACAATAACAACGACAATAAAAAAAGGGTCACCCTCTCTTTTTCATATAAATACACTTTCCTCAAGAGATAAACAAACAAACAAACATACAAAAAGAAAAAAAAAGAAAAAAAAAAGAAAAAAAAAAAAGAAAAAAAAGCGCAATTCAATTTGCGACTTCCAAATTACGTTAACCTGCGAAAGAAAACACCATTGGAAGAGCGTTCAAGATTGAGTTATCTACCCTGTTCGCGGTTTAATGAGAGACACGTCCGCTAGGGTTCGTGATCTGTCGCTCGGGGGGTTTAATGGCCGACTTCACTTCTTCTCTTTCTTCAGTTCAATCTTTGCCACCGCATTACACGCTACATTCCGTTTACATTGTGCCCAGTAATTGTATTATCGAGCCAGGAGGTCCCCGACGGGAGATGGGGTGGAAGCTGAAATTAGGCTGTCCTATCGGGGTCTGGTTGGATAGAGAACAAGGTGGGACGGGGTTCCCGGAAAATTTTAGTGTCGTTCACCCTCTCTCTTGTTTGTTGTTCTGTCCGATTTTCTTTTCTCATTTAGAACTTTTTCTCTCTTTTTCTTTTAGTTTTTTTCTATACCATCTCTCTTTCTCTTCGCCATTTTACACTCTCTTTGTCATCTCTGCTTCTTTTTGCCATCTCTCACTCTCTTTCTCAGCTCCCTCCCTCTCTCTCTCTCTCTCTCTCTCTCTCTCTCTCCAATCTCTGCTTCTCTTTGCCATCTCTCCCTTTGTTATTTCTCTCTCATTTTGCTATTTGTTTCTTTTTGCCATCTCTTTGGCATCTCTCTCTCTGTCTCTCACTGAAATCTGTTTTTCTTTGCCATCTCATCTTCTCTGTCATCTCTCTCTGTCTCTCTTTGCAATCTCACCCTCTTCTTGCTATATCTCTGGCTCTCTTTGCAATCTCTGCTTCTTTTTACCATCTCATTCTCTCTTTGTCAACTCTCTCTTTCTCTTTGCAATCTCTGCTTTTCTTTGCCTTTTCACTCTCTCTTTGTCTACTCTCCCTCTCTCTCTCTATCTCTTTGCAGTTTCGTCTTCTCTTTACCATCTCACCTTCTCTTTGTAATCTCTGCTTCTCTTGGCCATCTTTCTCTGTATTTGCTGGTCTAGTCGGTGGGGGGGGGGGGCTATAGAATACACCGACTGCTTTTCTACTGAGGGGTAAGACTTCCAACAAGTGTCCGGGATATGACACTAAACATTCTGATGGTAAGGCTACCAGTAATGCTGGAGCTTTGGAGAATTCGGAGTATCTCTTTATTGCCATCTCTCCCAGTTCAAGCCCTGGCCCGGAGTGGTAGCACCTGATCCTATTTACCCAACCCCTCCGCTCGGGCAGGATATGTCCTGCCCGAGCGGAGGGGTTGGGTAAATAGGATCACTTTTTTAAGCGGAGTTTAGCAGGTTTGAATTCAGAGTTTTCCTTCTCCTAGACTAGTTGCCTCACCAAGGCTGAAGAGCCTAGTCTGCCCTACTATTTACCCATAGCTGGAGGGAGAATAATTGGATTCATACCTTTCCCAAGGGTATTAGTGCTATGTGAAATGCAATCAGTCTTGTCCAGGAATTGAACTCGTATCGCCGTGTCCATATCCTGTGACGATAACCATTACACCACGGGCACCTGATAGGGTTCTATCTATAGGTCTAAATAGTGTACTTATGCTATACTGAATTGCTTGAAATAGAACTGTCTTGACAAACTGCATACTTGTGCTAAACAGAATTGTTTGAAATAGAACTTTACATTTAACTGTCTGCAAATGAATGACTGATGTTTGAGTTGTTAGTGAGGGATAGTTATACTTGGAACCATTTAACTTTGTTGACTAAAAGGAATAGCTTGAAATAGAACTGTTTTTGATTTTTAAACTGTGTACTTATGTTAAAAATTATTGTTTGAAATAGAACTGTTTATATGTATAAAATAGATTTGGCATTAAATAACCTACAATGGTTGATATGCCATAAACCAAACCAAATCAAACCAAACCAAACCCTCTCTTTGCCATCTCTTCTTCTCTTTGTCATCTCTCTTCTCTTTGTCATCTCCCTCCTCTTTGAAATATCTCTCTGTCTTTGTCATCTCCACTCTCTTTGTAATCTTTCTCTCGCTCTCTCTCTCTCTTTGCAATCTTTCTTTCTCTTTATCAGCTCTCCTTTCTTTTCATCTCACCTCTCTTTGTTATCCCCTCTCTTTGCAATCTCTCCCTCTCTTGATCCTCATCCCTTTCTTTGCAATCTCTCTCTCTCTCTCTCTCTCTCTCACACACACACACACACACACACACTCTCTCTCTCTCTCTCTCTCTCTCTCTCTTTATCATCTTCCCTTTCTTTGCAATCTCTGTTTCTCTTTGCCATCTCTGTTTTTCTTTGCCATCTCTCTTCTCTTTGTCATCTCCCCACTCTTTGAAATATACACCTCTCTTTGTCATCTCCACTTTCTTTGCAATTTCTCTCTCTTTCTTTATCCTCTCTCCTCTCTGTGCAGTCTCTCATTCTCTTTGTCACCTCTCCTCTCTTGGTAAAATCTACCTCTCTTTGCCATCTCTTCCTCACTTTTTCATCTTCCTCTTTGCAATCTTCCCTTCTCTTTTTTATATCCACTGCCTCCTTTGCTTTCTTTCTCTCTCCTATTTCTTCATATCTACCTCCTTCTTCTCTTTTCCCCTCTTACCTTTTTATAACCTCCTCTTTGTATCCACCATTTCTTTTTCTCTTCCTTTTCTCTTTTTCATACCTTGTTTTTCCTCTTATCTTTCTCTTTCTTCTCCTTCTTCTTCTCCTTTTGTTTTTGTTGTTTTTTTCCTTTCTTCTATTCTCCTCCTCCTCCCATTCATTTTATTTTTTCCTCCCAACTTATTACTTATCAAAGAAACCCGTGATACACCATCTTGTCTTCTTGCAAATGACATTTGGGCGCAATATATAACAGAAAATTTGAACTTTTTAACGGGCATCTAAACTTTGCATTAAACCCATCACTTTCAACACTACCGCAACCCGAAAGAAATTACAGTAAACTACTTGTAAAATCAGGCTAAAAGTTTGATATCTTAATGATATCCTCCAAGTTATTAAGGGCCCTTTCTTTCTTAAAAACGTGTTTTAATTAAAGTCTGGTATAAGGCCAGAACATCAAATGAGGACTGGTTTGGTTTGGTTTGTTTGGTTTTATGGCATATCAACCTTTGTAGATTATTTAACACCAAATCCATTTTTCTGTAAATAATCTGTACTATTGAAAACAGTTCAGTTTAGCATAAGTACACAGTTTAATTGTCAAAAACATTTCCATTTCAAACTATTCAAGCAGTTATATGTATCAATTCAGTTAAGTGTAAATACAGTTTTAATGTCAAAAAACAGTTCTATTAGAAAAAATTCAGTTAAGCATAAGCACGCAGTTTAAGTGTAAGTACGGTTTAATTGTCAAAAACGTTTCTATTTCAAGCTATTCGTTTACTCAATTCATTTTAGCATAAGAATGCTGTTAGTTCTATTTAACCCATAGATAGGGCCCTATCAGGTTCTACCACTCTGGGACAGAGTGCACCTGGGAGCAATGGCAATGAAGGGGTACTCCGCATTCCCCAAAGCTCCAGCACCGCTGGAACCTCACCATCAGATTGTTTAGTGTCATATCCAGGACACTCGTTAGGGGGGGGTCTTACCCCTCTGCGGAGGTGCAATCAGTGTACTCTACAGCCCCAGCTGACTGGGCAACAAATGGGGACTGAACACATTACAACTTAGGTATAATCGGTTAGATACTACCAGATACTACTCGATACTATAATCGGTTAGATACTACCAGATACTACTCGAATTCACTTCCTCTTGGTCTATACATTTCTAAAAATTCTTACTATATACATATATCTATTTAACTGCGTGCAAACAAATAATTAACAGTAAATAGAATTGTTTGTATTAGATTGCAATACTTAAAACCATTCAACTGTGTTAAAAAAATGTAACATAGTAACCCTAACCCCCACCCTAACCCTTTGGCCAATCAACTCTGGAGTTCCGACTTCCTTACTCCCCCCAAACTTTTCATCATCTCTCACAGACTCTCTGCCTTCCTTGAATCTCTTATGCCACTCAAAAACTGATACTCGATTCATGCAAGATGGTAGAAAAGCAGTCTGAAGCATTCCAAACATTTCTGTGGCATCAGTTTTTCCAAGTTTAAAACAGAATTTTATTGCATATCGTTCTTCTAAAGTGTCAGATTGCATTTTTGAAATTCACTAGCTGTGACAATCAGGCTTTAGTTGGGTGTATTCCAATTGCTGCTGTAGCTGTTCATTTGAATCTAGAATCCTAAAAAATTGGTCAGTTATCTCATAAGATGTATAGCAATAACATGGTGAATTTTCAAGAGTCTACGACAATTTTAAATGCCCACACGAAAAAGTCTGGAAACTTATCGTATGCACCTCGTATATTTAATATATATGTACAAAGAGGATTTGGCATTAAATAACCTACAATGGTTGATATACTATAAATTCCAACCTAAGCAAATCATATATATTTGATATATATGTATAAAGAAAATGCGGCATTAAATAACCAAAGGTGGTTGATATGCCGTAAAACCGAAGTAAACTAAACTAAACTATTCATATATAGAGCTATTCTAAAATTTTGTACGCACCATAGAATATATATATATATATATATATATATATATATATTCTATGGTACGAACTAAATTTTAGAATAGCTTTAAGTAGAGCACACATTGAAAAAAATTACCTTTTTTTTGGTCACGTGTTGTCAAAAACGTGTTGTATCAAAAACAAGAAAAACAATGGAATAAAAGGATTTGTTAAATATTTAAAAAACAACTCTAAGATCTCTTCCCCCCCTCACTGTTTTTCTTAATTTTTTTCAGAGTTCTCTGACGAGATGTGACCAAAAAAAACTCCTCATTCGCATCTCTGTGACAAGACAGAGCATGTAAAAGAGTCATCTGACGAGACGGAGAATATACCAACAATATTCTCCGCCGAAATAAATTTATTATGACGGCTAAACCGAGTTTGAGTCTCCATTTAATTGTACTATATATATATATATATATGCAAGGTTCATCATGAGAGAAATAGTCGAGCTCCCAACCCACCAAAAAAGCAACACAACAGTAACAATATTACGTTAATAATAGAAACACAGAAAAATAAATGAATAAGATGCCAAAAGAATTTAACATAAAACTGAGTGGTGATGCTGCTTTGAAATAGGATGAACACATTGCTAGGAAGTTTCATAAACACCTGAATAAACTAACCAAATGGTCACGGCTAATTTGAAACACATCCCCCCAGACTTCACAATGAAAAGATAGTTTACCAAGTGTCCTGATCACACACACACACACACACACACACACACACACACACACACACACACACACACACACATATATATATATATATACATACCCACTCCAAATAAATATAAGCCATTCCAAATCAATATAAAACTCACTGCAACAACGGACCTATCACAACCCCTGAAGATGACCTGTGAAATGGTCGAAAGCGCTTGGGCTAATATAGGTTTCTTTCTCTACCAATTTGACCCAGACATACGAAGAATAGCGAGTAGACTTAAACGTCTTCACCACTTGAAGATTTTAAAAAAGAAACAATCGGCGGTACTCAATCGACCCTGTTTAGATAATGATTTGCTGCCTACGTATACAACACACACACACACACACACACACACACACACACACACACACACACACACACACACACAAATATATATATATATATATATATATTTCTAGATTGGATCCTATACCAAAGTTGAAAACTACAGTCTGACCTACTATCCACCCATAGCTGGAGAGAGAATACTTGGATTCATACCTATGTCTAGGGTATTACCGATATGTGAAATAAATTTTCATTCAGTTTCATTGACTCTTCATTCGGATATATAGCAGAATAATAATTGGTTTCTGGTATCCAAGGGTCTTCAACTGACCTATATATATATATATAGCTGCGTCCAGGAATTGAAGACGGGTCGGAGTGTCCATTACCTAAGTCGGTAACCATTACTATATATAGTATAGTATAGTTACTATATATATATATATATATATATATATAAAATGGACGCGCCGACCTGAGTTCAATTCCTGGACGAAATTCCATAAGCACAAGAAAACTATTCAAAAGCGAACATTTACATTTTCCTGGTAAAGAGGTCAATAGACGAAACCAGAAATATATATATATATATATATATATATATATATATATATATATATAATGGACACGTTGACCCGAGTTCAGTTCCTGGACGAAACTAGAAATATATATATATATATATATATAAAGGTCAGTTGAAGACCCTTGGATACCAGAAACTAATTCTTATTCTGTTATATATCCGAATGAAGAGTCAATAACACTTATATAAGTAAAGTTGTTGACCTTAGTCGAAGGTGACCCGAAGGCTCCCTTTTCAATAGCTACTACACCGAAGTGTAGAGGAGGGTTCAAGTCCACTCCCAGGATTTTTCCACTTTATGCTTAATCCTCACCTCATAATGCTAAGTGTTAAGCAAGGCGGCATCAAGTACCATTTTTAGAGTCTTTGGTATGACGCGGCCTGTGGTTGAAGCCCGGTTTTCCGGTCCATTGCCGAACACTCTACTCATTAGGCCAATGGCCCGATATATATATATATATATAATCTCACTTCTTTATTACAACGAAAGTTGAAATTGTTCAGAGAGAGAGAGTGAGAAAGAGAGAGAGAGAGAGAGAGAGAGAGAGAGAGAGGAAAGTGATTGGATTTACATTTACATTTATAGTTATATTCAGAGCACTACTTCTTTCACGGGAGACTGATACAGCTCCGGCTTCGCAACTCGGGTCCACCGTCCCCCACCCCCGGGTTAACTCCCCAAATTTCTCTGCTGACAGTTGACTGACTGCTCTTTCTAACTGAATGACCACTAGGGTTAAAACTCATGTCGTCATATATTTTTCGGACGCCTACGCACAGATCACCACCTACGCAATCCACGTGACATTTCCGTTGTCTTTTGTTTACCTAAAAAAAATCCACTAACTAATCGGTTTGTAGCTCTTCAAGAAAATGAATCAGCACGATTTTTCGTTACTTCTCTTAAAGCATAACAACTCTGCTACAACTTTTAACATTTTTTTACAAATAACATCTTTTTTCCAACTGAATCTATTCTCTTGCGATGATAATTGCCTATTTTTAGAAAACAATCTCAAACATACGTCTTTATATAAAAACATTGGTAACATTGAAATTTTTCTTTTCAATTGGACCCCCCCCAGAAAAGTCAAAGGTATAATGCCATGTCAAATGGACCAATTTTGGAAAGTACTTCAACTCAAGCATATCATATTTTGTTCTGACCAATTCTGAATTGTCGAAACTAATTAGAGACAAAAATATTTCTCTTTGTCTTAATTCATATATATATATATATATATATATACAGAGTTTCCCGAAAAATTTGACATCATTTTAAAAGCAATTATTTTGAAAACTACTAAGTCTTGCTCAATTAAACTGAATAGTTTAGGTGTTGAACATGATAAGTTTATTCTGGGACTTCTTGAGGTTTTGCAAGAATTTTTCACGATTTTACCCGACCTTTACTTCTGATTTTGATTATTGTCTATCACATCCTTTAGCCCTGCATAAGCAGCATTCCTCATTAAATTTTGTGTCCCAAGTCCAAATTTGTTTGCCTATTTTCTAAATTTTGCTTTGAAAGCACATTGCACAGTTCTGGATGACAGTGTGCGAACATATTACAAGACACAAAATGACTTTTCTTTGAAAGTGAACGGCATGGCTCAACCTGAAAACGGTACAAAAAGAAAAAAAAAACCCATTAAATATAAAATCTTTATCAGCTTGCGTACATTCTGTGAAAATTTGAAGTTATTTCAACAAGTATTACCTAAATTATTGGCCTGCGAAATGATGTCAAATTTTTGGGGACACCATGTATATATATATATAAATGCACACACGCACACATATAACTATGCACACACATACACACACACACACATATTCATACACTCATATATCTAAGTACACATACACACACACACACACACACATATATATATATATATATATATATATATAGGTATTATTCGGTTGGTTCACACCAGAAACTGAAAAACAGGATGGAAATAAATTTATAATCCTAAATTAACCGGTCTTTAGTTTTTTCTTAATATATGTATATATATATATATATATACTCAAATATGAAAATACATGGCAGAAAAATTATGAATTTATTTAAAGCAGAATTATTTGCCAACGTTTAACGTTTCGCTAATTTCATTACACCATTGTGAGGATGTTCAAATATGTGATTTTTATTTTATGAATTACGAGGTGCATACGATAAGTTTCCAGACTTTTTTCATGTGGGTATTTAAAATTGTCTTAGACTCTTGAAAATTCACTATGTTATTGCTATACACCTTATGAGATGACTAATCAATTTTTATGATTTCAGCTTCAAATGAACTGCTACAGCAGCAATTGGAATACACCCTACTAAAGCCTGATTGTCACATCTGGTAAATTTCAAAAATGCGATCTGACACTTTAGAAGAACGATATGCAATAAAATTCTGTTTTAAACTTGGAAAAAATGCCACAAAAACGTTTGGAATGCTTCAGACTACTTTTTGACCATACTGCATGATTCGAGCATCATTTTTTCAGTGGCATAAGAAATTCAAGGTGCCCGTGGTCTAATGGTTATCGTCATAGGAAATGGACACGGCGACATGAGTTCAAATCCTGGGCGAGACTGATTGCATTTCACATTGCACTAATACCTTTGGGAAATATATGAATCCAATTTTTCTCCCTCCAGGTATGGGTAAATAGTAGGGCAGACTGAATCTTCAGCCAACGATCAAAAACTTAAGAAGGCACAAAGAGAACTAATTACCACATACCAAAAAGAATAAATAGAATACATTCAAGGGCAAATCAATCAAATTTGAAACTCGGTAGAAGATAGACAATCTCGAATAGCGTGGCAGACAGTAAATGAAGTGACTAAAAGAAAGAGCACCTCGAGTGTTGAACTAAAAGATGCCAACCAAGAAGAACGAATGCAAATGTGGAAAGAACATTTCAACAATCTATTTGGAAAATCTTCAAAAGTTACGGATAAATCTATCACGAAAATTGTTGATAACTAGATATCAAACTAGGGCATTTTACTCAAGAAGAACTCGACGTAGTACTAACAAAAATTAAAAACGAGAAAGCTGCTGGTCTTGAAGAACTACCACCAGAAATATAGAAGACAAGGAAATTCGATGACTTACTGCTCCGATACTGCAACGCCGTATATAATCAGAATAGAGAGATAGACAAAAGGCTGCACCTTTCCTTCTTCCGTGAAAGGTGAGATCTGAGTTGCCAAGGATTACTGAAGCATAACCCTTACTTCCATAGCGGTTAATATTTATAATCCTCTGCAATTCAACCGCAACGAACTAGAAATTGAAAAAATCTTTGAAAAAATCAAAATGGTTTTCGACGAAACTGATCCACAATATCAAATTCTGATAATCCGTCGAATCTGAGGAGTTCGTGCAAAAAGAATCCCCCCAAAACACGAAGTGACGTTCTTATTCGTAGATTTTTTTCAAGGCATTTGACTTCATACAAAGAGGGAAGATGAGGCAAATACTTCTAGCGTATCGTCTCCTCAATGAAACTGTCACAGCCATAATCATCATCATCATCATCATGTCATGCTGGTAGCACGGATATCCCTGACCCTCTCTCGCCACTTTTCCCTATCGTTCATCGTCTCTGACAAGTATTCTGGACTACATCCCGTATCCTCACCTAGTTGCTGAATGTATGTTCGTGCTGGTCGTCCTGCTTTCGCTCGGCCATGTGTGGGGGTCCATAAGAGTACATCACTTATGAGTTCGTCCCTACTTCTCCAGCAGTGTCCTGCATGTCTGGTTCGCCTAACTCGGATAGTTTTCGTGATAGGAGGGAGGTGGCCGTACAGTTGGTGTCTTGTGAGGTGTTGCCGCCAGGACTTGTTCAAGATTGCTCGCAGCATTCTTGTGTAATTGCCGTCTAGCTTCTTCTCCAGCCGTTTTGTTAGAGTCCATGTAGTGCATCCATATAGCAGTATCGATACGACCGCTGTCTGGAAGAAACTGCGTTTCATTTCATCGGTTAGGTCTGATTTCCATGTAATCGATAGCCTATTGATAGCTGTCCATGCCTTCGTTAAACTCGTGTCAATGTCCTTTTCGGTTGATGAGACGCTGCTTCCTAGGTAAGTGAATTTGTTTACTAGTTTAAGAGGGTGGAGATGTCACCTGTTTGATTATAGCACATAGCACATAATAATGCTCTATAAAAACACAAAAGTAAAAGTTCGCACATCAGATGGAGATACAGATTGCTTCGACATTGTTGCTGGTGTTCTGCAAGGGGATACATTAGCCCCATATCTGTTCCTAATCTGCCTAGACTTCGTACTTCTAACGTCGATTGATCTAATGAAAAAAAAACAACCTTTACTCTAAAAAAGGTAAAAAGCAGACGATACCCCACACAAACTACTATGGACGCCAATTTCGCGGATGATACATTGCTTGTTGCAAATATTCTTACTCTAGCCAAATCTCTGCTGCATAGTCTGGAGCAGACAGCTTATGGCATTGGTCTCTATGTGAATGTAGACAAAATGAAGTACACGTGTTTTAATAAAAAAAAAGGAGACATCTCTACTATGAATAGTGGTTCTTTGAAAATAGTGGTCAAAATCATGTATCTCATCAACTGAAAATGACATCAATATGTGCCAAGCGAAGCCATGGAGTGCTATCGTTAGGTTATAGATCATATGGAAGTCTGACCTATCCGATAAAACAAAACACAATTTCTTCCAAGCAGCAGTTGTGTCGATATAACTACATGAATACACTACATGGACGCTGACAAAGCGTATAGAGAAAAAGCTAGACGGGAGCTGCACAAGAATGCTACGAGCTATATCGTACAAATCCTGGAAGCAACTTCCCACAAAACAGCAGCTGTGTGGCCACCTACCTCCTATCTCTAAAACTATCCGCATAAGACGAACAAGACATGTAGAACTATGCTGGAGAAGTAAGGTCTAACTTTTAAGTGACGAACTCCTATTGACCCCCTTCACGGACGTGTAAGTGTTAGCTGACCATCAAGAACTTATCTACAAAAGCTCTGTACAGACAATGGATGTAGTCTGGAGGATCAGCCGGAAGCGATGGATGATAGGGACGAATGGCAAGAGAGTGTCAGGAAAATCTGTGCTAGCAGTGTGACATGATCACATATATATATATATATATATATATACGTGGTGCCTTCAATAAGATTCCAGACTTTTTTTGGACAGGCATTTAAAATTGTCGTAGACTCTTGAAAATTCACTATGTTATTGCTATACATCTTATGAGATGACTGACTAATTTTAATGATTTCAGCTTCAAATGAACTGCTACAGCAGCAATTGGAATACACCCAACTAAAGCCTGATTGTCACAGCTGGTGAATTTCAAAAATGCAATCTGGATGTGAGGACACTTTAGAAGAACGATATGCAATAAAATTCTGTTTTAAACTTGGAAAAAATGCCACAGGAACGTATGGAATTCTTCAGTATCATAACGACACAATAATAAACAGACGCAGTAATAAACGACGCAGGAAGACTTTTTTATAAAAATATTTACCTCTCACTTTTTTGGAAGTTTCAAAAGGGTTGTGTGGGGTTTTACTGTGAGAGGGAGCTGGAGATCGAACATAACTGCAATATTTTGACCCTCACTCTTATGGCCGTCACGTTGTGTCTTTCTCGTTCTTCTGATGTTCAACCGGAGCCCTGGGGTCCACTCGGCTGGGTGATGGTTTCCTTTACTGCATCTTATCAGCATCTTCTCTGGACCCTAAACTCCATCGGGGTTCCTGAGGGCCCCCTCGGCTGGGTGTGGCTTTCCCTACCACATCTCGTCTCCAACTGGCCTGGAACTCCAACTGGCTTGACTTCTGTCTTGACTGAGCTATATAATAGTTCAACGCCCACTTGATCGCCCACGTGATCTTTGAAATCGAATGTTTAATCGTCATCAAGCTGAAATAACTGTCATGCAGTTCAGAGGTCACTCTCTTCCGGTGCGTCTGTCTATGAGAGTATCATGGGATTTTTTTTTTACCTCGTCCCATTTCATCAGCCAATTTCCGCCCACGCGATTTCCTCTCATAACTGCCATTAGAATGTGTCACTTCCTTCCGGTGCACCACCTTGAATGGCATTTTTGGCCGGGTCAAAAGGTCAAAACATATCATTTGAACACGTGGGTATCTCCCTCAGAGGACTAAGACTACCCACCCCCAAAAATGGGTGTCCTGAGTATGACATTAAACTGCATTTGGTGGTGAGGCTCCACTTCTAGGGTTCTTAAGTGTGTAGAGTATTGTAATGTAATCTGATTTCCTGAATTTATAGCAATTGATATCAATATTTTTAGTTGATAAAATGTACAAAATTTTGGTAAATTCGTTCTTTGTTTTATTATTGATGCTTCCGACATTGTCCATCTTCACACAGATGCTTTCGGTTGGAGCAGCAAAACGAGGAAAGGGCAGAGATCGGTCTGTCGTTATCGTGATGGGGTGGTCTGCCATTGCTTTCTTTTATCTTCACTTTTTATTTCGTAACAAAATGTCCGGCGTTGCCTGATATCCAGGAAGATATTTGACCAGCTTAGATAGAAAGATGCGTAAGAGAGAGAGAGAGAGAGAGAGAGGGAGAGAGAGGGGGGCATGGGCATGCACACGCACATACACATACGCACAGAGCAAGAGAGAGAGAGAGAGAGAGAGAGAGAGAGAGAGAGAGAGAGAGAAAGAAAGATAGAGTAAGATTTTAAGTATGGTGAGAATGTAAGTCGAAAAGAAATAAATGAGAGAGAGAGAGAGAGAGAGACAGAGAGAGAGAGAGAAAGGGAGTGAGAGACAGACAGAGATAACAACAAGCATAATGAGAGAAAGAGAGAGAGAGAGAGAAGAAAAAGAGACCAAAAGAGAGACAGAGATAACAAGAAGCATAATGAGAGAGAGAGAGAGAGAGATAGAGAGAAAGAAAGAGAGAGAAAAGAGGCAGACAGAGACAGACAGATAACAAGCACAATGAGAGAAAGAAAGAGATTACAACAAGCATAATGAGAGAGAGAGAGAGAGAAAGAAGAAGAAAGAGAGTAAAAAAACAGCACAGGAAAAGAGAGAGGGGGGCATAGAAACAGAGACAGACTGAGAGACAAAGAGAGAAAGAAAGAAGGACAGAGTAAGATTTTAAGTATGGTGAGAATGTAAGTGGAAAGGAAATAAATAAGAGAGAGAGGGAGAGAGACAGAGAGAGTGAGAGAGTGAGAGTGACAGACAGACAGACCGAGACATACAGTGATAGGGACAGAGAGAGAGAGAGAGAGAGAGAGAGAGAGAGAGAGAGAGAGAAATGAAAAGTGAAAATTTATGGGTCGAGAAACAAAAGAAAAGACAGAACAATAGCCCAGTTGTAACTAACAATGTCAAACATGAATGAAGCAGACGACCCTCTTCCCTCCGAGTGCTTTCTAGCGGAATGTAGTGTCCGACATTTTTATTAAGCTGTCGATTAAACAAGGAAACGAAGGTCTCTAAACAGAACGCTTCTCTTGTCGCTTATGTTAACAAGCAAATAGAAAAGATTGCAAGGTGAAGGCTTCAAATACTGAGATTAACATTAGGAGCACGTCAGAAAAAGGACATGGGTTGGGGGGAGAAAAGCAGTTAGGAATTGAGGAGATTGTCTATGGGCTTCAATGAGTACGTTCATTAGCTCACGGTGAAGGATCACGGAGCCATTAGAAAATCTAGATTTAAAAAGAGAAAATTTAAATCAATACTGCCCATGCATGGAGAAGGGCTTGAATATATATATATATATATATATATATATATATATATATATATATATATATATATACTCTTCATTTCATCTAGAATTCATATTTTGTTTGGCAAACTGTCTGTTAGGATTTATTTTATTCAGATATAGACTTCAATACAATTTTTTTTCTTCATCCTACATCCTTTAGTATTTTTGAAATTCTATATTATCCTCCGTTAAGCGAGGATCAAAACCGGTTAGCTAGCTTGTCATTTTTTTATGCTTTTATTCTTATTATGAATAAAACCTTGGGTCTTTTTATCGTGAGTAACACACACACACACACACACACACACACACACACACACACACACACACACACACACACACACACACCACACACACACACACACACACACACACACACACACACACACACACACACACACACACACACACAAAACTACCAAGATGAGGACAAAAAGTCTGCAATAAACAAATAAAATAATTCTCACATTTGTAATAGTTAAAAAGTTTCAAGTATTGCTATTCAACAGTAAAAATTCTATTCAGGCTTATTCATACGTTTGCACCCACTTAAATGATTCCAAGTATTGCTTCGTGTCATTTACAATTCAATTAAACACCTGTCACTTGTTTTCAGTATGAAATGGTCAAACAGTTCTATTTCTAACAATTCGATTCAACATAAGTCATTTGTTTATGCACAGTTTAAAATGTCAGACAGTTCTGTTTGACCCATAGATGGGACCCTATCTGGTGCTTCCACTGCATGTCAGAGTGGACCTGGGAGCAATGGTAATGGAGGAGTACTCCGCATTCCCCAAAACACCAGTGCTGTAGCTTCACCATCAGATGGTTTAGTGTCATATTCAGGACAATAGTTGGAGGGAGGGTCTTATTCTACCACTCCAGCCGACTGGGTTCATA
>CAUZXS010005329.1:0-46342 GCA_963585895.1 Sepioteuthis lessoniana | reverse complement strand
ATATATATATATATATATATATATATATATATATATATATATATATATATATATATATATATATATATATATATATATATATATATATATATATATATATATATATATATATATATATATATATATATATATATATATATATATATATATATATATATATATATATATATATATATATATATATATATATATATATATATATATATATATATATATATATATATATATATATATATATATATATATATATATATATATATATATATATATATTATATATATATATATATATATATATATTATATATATATATATATATATATAATATGAGGTTTACGAACACTATACATATATATAATATGAGGTTTACTCGGTAAATCCATAACTCAATGCGTAGTTATTTGTTGAAACTTTCGATATGAGATACTCGATCAATGGGATTAATATACAAGTGTTAAATGCTTTTGCCAAGAAAAGAGATTATGTTAAAAATGAATATCTATTTCTTTAAATAAATTCTTTTTCGTTATTCGACTTCGGATTTATTGTTTTTTGTCTTCTTACTTTGTATTTACTCAAACACACATGCATACACAAGCACATACACTCACACACGCTCATATATATACATATATATATTTAGAGAGAGAGAGAGAGAGAGAGAGAGAGAGAGAGAGAGAGAGAGAATGGCCTCTTTGTTCTGCCCTGTACAGTACTTTGCTTTTATCAGTATTGCAGATGACCTTTTCTTTTTACAATGTTTGATCTTGTATATATATATTTTGTATTCCATAATCCCCAGTCTGATGAGTGGGCTTTAACAACGCAAAAACCCAGACAAAGATGACAAAACAGTTGTCAGGTAATAGTACATAAGTATATTGGAGGTGCCCGGGGTGTAATGGTTATCGTCGTAGGAAATGGACACGACGACATGAGTTCAAATCCTGGACGAGAGTGATTGCATTTCACATAGCACTAATACCCTTGGGAAAGATATGAATCCAATTCTTCTCCCTCCAGCTATGAGTAAACAGTTAGAAAGACTGGGTGAGGCAACTAGTCTACGAGAAGAATACTCTGAATTCACACCTGTTAAACTCCGCTTAAAAATTGACCTTGTGTCATATCCTGTCCGGGCGGAGGGGTTGGGTAAATATGATAACGTTTACTTTCAGGCAAATACCCATGCGGAAGGTATGAAAACTCTTATCAGCTATGGGTTGGATAGTACCATTACTGATCTTCTACAAGGATGGCTTTGGCATTAAATAACCCACAAAGATTGACATGCCATTAACCAAAGAAACCAGGCAAAACAAAGCCTTCGCCTCACTGTAAACATATCTTCAGTGTTGTTCACTGAGATTTGGTTTAATTTATGACCGTCATCGAATCGATGGATTAACATTCTAATGAGTATATGTGTATGTGTGTGAGCTAGTATCTGTTAAACTCCGCTTAAAAATTGACCTTGTGTCATATCCTACCCTAATGGAGGGGTTGGTAAATATGATAATACATATATATATATATATGTGTGTGTGTGTGTGTGTGTGTGTGTGTGTCTGATTATTTCCTGGATTATACACGCTGCCAAAAGCAATGCATTGGAAAGTCAGAATAGCCATTTTATTTTAAATGAAGAAAACTAAGACATAGAAACAAGTTCATGGATGAAACCAAAATAATACTTATTGAAACATTTCCGTTGAAACGGTCACGATTTCAACAGTGATGCAAAATTCACTGTCAAAAAAAAAAAAAGAATTTAAAAAAAATCATTCGACAAATGAGAAAGATAATAAAAACACAAAAAATGAATGGATAAAATGTCTTCAAACGTCAACCCCAAATTACTTTAACATCCAGCTAAACCATTCACAAAACATCGTTTTGAAATCAGGTGGGCAGATTTGTTAAAATGTGTGTAGCCTATTAGGATGCCTAATAGGCTACACACATTCTAATAGTGCAGAAGTATCAAAAGGATAGTTAAACAAATTTTGTTAGCAGATTTTAATAGATGATAAAATAGAAATTCAATAAGTTTCCAGCATTTTTTTTTTTGTACAGGCATTTAAAATGGGCGTAGACTCTTGATAGTTCACTATGTTATTGCAATACATCTTATGAGATGACTGACCAATTTTTATAATTTCAGCTTAAAATGAACAGCTACAACAGCAATTGGAATACACCCTACTAAAGCCTGATTGTTACCGCTGGTGAATTTTAAAAATGCAATCTGACACTTTAGAAGAACAATATACAATAAAATTCTGTTTTAAACTTGGAAAAAATGATGCCACAGAAACGTATGGAATGCTTCAGACTGTTTTGGAGCATCTTGCATGAATCGAGCATCAGTTTTTGAGTGGCATAAGAGATTCAAGGAAGGCAGGGAGTCTGTGAGGGATGATGAGAGGTGTGGGAAGAGTAAGGAAGTCAATACACCACAGTTGAAACAATTTAACTGTGTGAAAACAAATGATTACTAGTAAATAGAATTGTTAGTATTTGACAAAAATACTTGAAACCACTTTATTATGTGCAAACAAATGAGTTGTGGTTTGTTTAACAAGTTACCTACAATGTAACCATTTACAAATTATATATTTGATATATCTATAAACAAGATTTGGTATTATATCACCCACAAGGGTTAATATGCCATAAAACCCAACCCAACTTACCAGAAGGTTGAAATAAAACGATAATACGGGTGTATAAAGAAATTTACTCTTTATTCTTTTTATTTTTTTATTTTATTTTATTTTATTTATTTATTTTTTGTAGAGCTGATTTGCGTCTTATACGGTTTCGATCAGAACCCACGGCCTACTAGTCTTTACTTTAAAACATAACTTGAATTTGGTCGTTTAACAGATAAAAAGGGCGAGAGGCAGACGATACCTCCGCACAATCTCGGATCTCTCAAGACAGACGGAAAAAATTGATGATAATGGTAATCCTAATCCCGATCAGAAGACCAGAGCTAGAGTCAATTGACAAGAAAAAAGAAATTGTCTTTGAGTTAAATTTGCCGTCTTAGCGGACAACAGAGTGAAAATAAATGAAGACGAAACGGTTGACAAATCGATAGACTTTGCCGGAGAACTGAAAAATAACATCAGCAAAAAAAGAGGATTTTTCGTTTCATGGTTTTGCCGTTCCAGTGGACCACAGAGTGAAAATAAAAAAAATGCGAAAAGATAAACGAACTCATCGATCTTGCCAGAGAACTAGAAAAAAAGCTGTGGAATAAGAGGATGACAGTGATACCAGTTATAGATGGTGCACTTGGAACTGTTCCCAGTGGTGGTAATGACAGTATCCACTGCTGATGAGACCTAATAAGGTCGAAACAGCTGTCCAGTGTTCCCGTATGTCGTGCGTAGGTGTTCGGCGGATTTTCTGGTCATGGTAATTCAATTCACAATATTAATTCCTCTACTAAAAAAAATGAAAAAATTGTACATCTACTCCCTTGCCCCTGAGGTAAATTAATTACGCAGATGCGTTTTTCTAAGCTTCTTGGGAAGACGTGGAGGGGGTTGTGTCCTCTCGAAAGAGTACGGATGTAACTTCCAAGACACATTTAGGTTATTTGGCCGCGCAATTACCATGACTAGTTGATTTGGCGTCACTTTTGTGGGATATGAACTGGTGGCTCAGTTGTAGAGTTTGGGCACTGCAATCTGTGGTCGCTGATTCAATTCACAATATTAATTCCTCTACTTTAAAAAATAACGAATATGTACATCTGTTCCCAGAGACTTTGAAAGAGGAGTAGAAGGATTGGGAGATCAGAGGACGAATCGAAACCCAGACAACAGACTTATAGCTGAAAAACTGGCAAGGAGTATAAAGTAAAAAAAATTTTTTCTGGGATTTTCACAAATCCCCTAATCCCGGAGATCAGACCGTATGATATTTATCAAAAAAAAAAAAATGAGAATCTTCTGACAAGTGGATTTTGCCGTCCCGGTCGACCACAGAGTAAAAATCAAAGAAAACGAAAAGAAAGACAAGTATTTAGACCTTGTTAGAAAATTCAAAAAGTTATGGAACATAAAGTTAACGGTGATATCAATTGTAATTGGAGCACTCGGAACGATCCCAAAAGTCTTGGTAAAAGGTGTTGGAAGAGTTAGAAATCGGAGGACGAGTAGGAACCATCCAAATTACTGCATTGTTAAGATCGGCCAGAATACTGAGAAGAGTTCTGGACGTCTGAGGAGACTTGGTGTCACTCAGAATCTAGTGTAAGACCATCGGCCAACACTGGTGTGAAAAACTCGCAAGAAATATAGACGACAAAACCTAGTAATAAGTAAGTGAGTAAAGTTAGCAATCGTCGTCGAGGGCGACCAGAAGGCTCCCTTTTCAATAGCTACTACACTGAGGTGTAGGGGAGGGCACTACTCCTTTCCCTAGATTGCTCCACTTTACCCTTGATATGTACTGTATATTGCTGAGTGTTAATCAAGGAGGTATCAAGTACCATTTTAAAAGTCTTTGGTATGAATCGACCTGGGATTGAACTCAGGTCTCCCAGACCATTGGCGAACACTCTACCCACTAGGCCAATGAGTCGATTAATAAACAAAAAAAAGAAAACTTGCAAAATTGTGGACTTTGCTGTCCCAGCTGACCACCGAGTAAAATTAAAAGGAAGTGAAAAGAAGTATAAGTACGTTGACCTTGTTAGGGAATTGAAAAAACTGTGGAATATGAAACTGGCCATGATACAATTTGTAATTGTGCTGTATATTGACCTCCGACCCGGCTGGGCTGTCAAAATAGGAAATGCACCTTTGTAAATAACAGGTGCATCCGGTCGAGGAATATCAGAATATAACCTTGACCGTGGACGGGTTGAATGAGTGCGATTTGTGACGCCCACAAGAAGAAGGTGGATGTTGAACTATTACATAACTCGGTGCACAGGAAGTTCAATCAGCTGGAGATAAGATGCAGTCGAGAAAACCAGCATCCAGCTGAGTGGACCCCAGGCCCACGGTTGAGTGGCCCGGGAGAATGGGAAAGAAACGCGGTTATGGCCATAAGAGTGGAGGTCAATATGTTGCCGTTCTGTTCGGTCTCCAGCTCCCTCTCACGCACAACGCTTTCAAATAAAGTGAGAGGTATATTTTTCTAAAGAACTGTGTCGCTCGTCTTTATTGTGTCGTTGTAAGGATTCTGCATGCATATGTGTTTGTATAATTGGTCATGGTTATGACTATACAACAATAGGTGCTCTTGGTACAGTCATCAAAGAATTAATAAAGGAACTGTGGAGGTCTTGGAAATAAGAAGGTGAGTGGAGACCATCCAAACTACATTATTATTGAGATCGGCCAGAATACTGAGAAGAGTCCTGTCACTCAGTCTTTCATGAGGAGAAAGCATTATTTAAGAAATTAAAAGATACAACAAAATAACAAATTTAGTTTCTGTTGATAGAGACGAAACGACCTATCACCTTATAAGCGAATGCAGCAAATTAGCACAGAAAGAGTGTAAGACTAGAAACAAATGGGTGGGCATGGTGATCGACAGGGAATTGTGCAAGAAATTGAAATTTGACCATACGAACAAATAGTATATGCACAACCCAGGATCTATCCAGGAGAATGGGATGCATAAACTCCTCTGGGATTTTAAGATACGAATGGATCACCTAATCTCGGTCGGGCAAACAGACCTTGTGATAGTCAACAAAAAAAGAAAACTTGCCGAATTGTGGACTTTGATGTCCCGGTTGACCACAGAGTAAAATTGAAAGAAAGCCAAAAGATGATTACTTCGACCTTACTAGGGAATGGAAATTCTGTGGAAAATGAAAGTGACGGTAATACCAATTGGAATCGGTGCTTTTAATACTGTCACCAAAGGAATAGTAAAGGGACTGGAGGACTTGGAAATAAGAGGACGAATGAAGCACATCCAAACTACAACAATGTTTACATCGGTCAGAATACTGAGAAGAGTCCTGGAGACTTGAGAAGACTTGATGTAATGCAAAACGAATCAGCTAACGATGGTGTGAAAAAGAAACTCTCAAATGTGTTAAGAACACACGTAAAAGGCGCCTCTGATGGTCATTAAGTTCAAAAGCTCGTTATATGCTATTAATCGACTTTTATTCTTGCAAATAGACTAAACAATATATACCACAATTAATATTTCATAATTATCTCTCTTCATCATCATCATCATCATGTCGTGCTGGTAGCACGGATATCCCTGACCCTCTCTCGCCACTTTTCCCTATCGTTCATCGCCTCAGGCAGGTATTCTGGACAACATCCCCTATCCTCACATAGTTGCTGAATGTATGTTCGTGATGGTGCTGGTCGTCCTGCTTTTGCACGACCATGTGTGGGGGTCCATAAGAGTACATCACTTATGAGCTCGTCCCTGCTTCTCCAACAGTATCCTGCGGGAACGGACTCCCATACTATTATTATTATTATTATTATTATTAAGCAACGAGGTGAATAAGAAATTGTTTTATCATCAAAATTTTGGAAGTTTAACACGATAAAATGTTTCAAAACGATTATTGGCGTAGTTTCTTTGTTTTGTAGCATATCAACCTTCGTGGGTTATTAAATGCTAAAGTTATCATTGTAGAACTGTTGTGGTACTGTTTAACTTACAGCTGGCAGAAGAGAGTTCATGGCTTTAAAAAAGGGCATTAGTCTAAAAGTGAGAGTAAAAGCAGCAGGTCTGGAGTTTGAACTCACTCACGTCGATGCTGCAGCCCCGTACATTAGCCACTACGCCACGGGGATTTATCCACCACCGTTAAAATGAGCCACTATTGATATGTTTTGGGTGAACAGGATTGCTTGAAGTGGCTTTCTTTGGAAGCAATAAAAGTGAAGATATTAGTGAGAACAATTTCTCAGGGAAGAAAAGCCCTTTTACGTACATCTTTTGACGATACTCATTGAAGTCAATGCAAACATTGATACATGTCTGTCTCTAAACAACCGATAGTTATCAAACTTTTATTGAGTCTCAGGGAGAAAAAGAAAAGAAAAGGAAAGTGAAAAAGAAAAAAAATGAGTGATCGGAAGAAAGCAAAAAGAAAAACGTGTTTTATTAATTCAAGTCAACTCCATGTTTTTTCAAATACCACCCAGACTCTCGGAAGTAAAACCCATTAAAATAGCCACAAACCCACTCAGTGTCAAGACAGAATTTCAAATCGACCCTCAAATGCATATAAAAAGAAATCATACGAAAAATAAATATGAAGAAGAAAAAAAAAAGAAAAGAAAAAAAGAAGCTTTTAAATATTGGAAGATGTCTAAATCGGAAATCCTAAGTTGTATCAATGCATCTTTTTGCTTTTAAAATGCTTTGAAAATGTATTTTCTTTCCTTTCTGTCTTTCGGTTGTCTCCCTTTTGTTTGGAATGTGTGTCGTGAAAAATGGGACTGCTGACTTTGAAAAGAAAAAGCAAACAAAAAAGGCTACGTTACGTGATTACTGTGAAAGGTTTTACACTTAAATGGTTAAGAAAAAGATTGAAAAAAAAAAAAAAAGAAACCTATCCCATCGAATTCAAGTCAAGATTTTACAATAAAATCTTTCTGTATACACATATACTGTCTTAATAATTGCCTGACAGACGATAAATGGGAACACAGGTTGGTTGGTTGGTTGGTTGGTTGGGTTTATGTTTTAAATCCTGTTATATGATGAGTACACGAATAGTTTGTTGGTAACATTTTTAAACGATTCAAAGCCTATTTGCTTGCACACAGTCAAACGCTTTCAAGTATTTCTATTTATTGTTTGCACACAGTTAGATAGTTTTGAATATTTCTTACACTTATAGTTCTAATAGCACATTGTGAAGTGATTCTAAGTATTTCTATCTCTGATAGCTCTATTTTCACATACTTCATCATTATCATGTCGTGCCGCTAGCACGGATATCCCAGACTCTCTCTCGCAACTTTTCCCTATCGTTCATCGCCTCTGGCAGATCTTCAGGGCTACATCCCGTATCCTCAGTAGAAGTAGAGACGAGCTCATAAGCGATGTACTCCTATGGACCCCGAGCAAAAGCAAGACGACACATACTTCATCATCATCATCATCATGTCGTGCCACTAGCACGGATATCCCTGACCCTCTATCGCCACTTTTCCCAATCGTTCATCGCCTCTGGCAGGTCTTCAGGGCTACATCCCGTATCCTCACACAGCTGCTGTATGTATGTTCGTGCTAGTCGTCCTGCTTTAGCTCGGCCATATGTGAGGGTCCATAGGAGTACATCACTTATGAGCTCGTCCCTGCTCCTCCAGCAGTGTCTTGCGTGCCTGGTTCGTCTAACTTGGATAGTTTTCGTGATGGGAGGCAGGTGGCCGAATAGTTGGTGCTTTGTGGCGTGTTGCCGCCAGGACTCGTTTAATATTACTCGTAACATTCTTGTGTAGTTGCCGTCTAGCTTCTTCTCCAGCCGTTTTGTTAGCGTCCAAGTGGTGCATCCATACAGCAGTATCGACACGACACATTGGTAAAATTTAAAGTATAACTTGTATACAGCTAAATCGTTTCAAGTATTTCTAACTCTTCAATAGCAAATGAAAAAATAAAATGAAAATAGAATTCAATTGAAATTTGAAAAAAACAAGTAAACAAAAATAAATAGATAAATAATAATAATAATAATAATAATAATGCACAACCCAGCACCTTTCCTAAAAAAATGACTCGTATAAACTCCTATGGGACTTTAGCATACAAACTGATCACTTAATCCCGGCCAGAAGATCATACCTCATAATAATCAACAAAAAAAGAGAATTTGTAAAATTGTCGACTTTGCTGTCCCGGCGGACCACAGAATAAATCTGAAGGAAAGTGAAAAGAAAGATAAGTACCTCGACCTTGCTAGAGAATTAAAAAAGCCGTGGAACATGAAAGTAACGATTGTGCCAATCGTGATTGGTGCCTTAGGCACAATAACTAAAGGATTATTAAAAGGCCTGGGGGACTTGGAAGTTGGCGGACGGGGAGAGACTATCCAAACAACAGCATTGTTAAGAACGGCCAGAATCCTGAGACGTGTCCTGGAGACTTGAGGAAACTTGCTGTCACTTAAACTCCAGTGAAAGACCATCAGCTGACACTGATGTGAAAAACTCTAAAGGAGTAAAATAATAATAAAAAAATAATTATAATCCCGACAAGAAGACTAGACCGAGTGTTAATCAACTAGAAAAAGTGGATTTTGCCGTTCCGTCCGAGCATAGAGTGAAAATTGAAAAAAGAATTCGATTATATATATATATATATATAGTCATCCACAGACAGATCTGTTTCGTTCTATCAGAACTCATCAGTGTGGCTAGACATAATAGCTTCCCGTAGCTGGTATTGAAACCCGGTTATTCTTTAGAAAATATTGCGTATTTACATAGATATATAAGTCTCTGTGTGTGTGCGTGTGTGTGTGTGTGTGTATAAATATATATGTATGAATATATATGTATATGTGTGTAATATAATTGCGGAGGGATTTCGTTTTATATATCTTGCCTTTCGGTTTGGTTGGGATGGGGACCTTTCGGCACAGTGCATGGGTTAATTAGGTGCAAACATGAGCGCTGGTGCTCACGCGCGTGCGCGGGGAGGATGCGTCATTTACAGATGTCAAAATAAAAACCCAAGATAGGGAAATTAGACTAGGGGGTGTAAATGACGTCATGAACCGGAGGCGTGGGATGCGGATTTTGGGGATTTGAAAAAAAACAGTGAGTTGAGGTCCTGCCTCCGAACGAGAGAGTCGAGATTCAGAGCTGGGCGAGGCCAGACGAATTTGTGCACTACGGGCGCCGCGCGTTGGTTGGGTCGAGAGCTGACGGTGTAAAAGCAGTCAGTATAGAAATATTGTGTCTCTCTCTCCTCATGTCGAATAACCTTTAAACTCAAAGGTTATAAAGTTTCGTACCTGAACCAATTATGTACATTACGTGTTTTCGGATTCCTATATATGTTTATGAACATTTTATGAACATTATGTCTATTTCGCATATTCGTATGATGGATATGTTACATGTGGACGTGACTCTCTCTCTCTCTCTCTCTCTCTCTCTCTATATATATATATATATATATATATATATATTCATATATATATATATATATATATATATATATATAAGAAAATAATGGATAGTAATCCGACAATTTGTGAAGAAAAATTGACAATAAATAATCCAAATAGAAAGTGGGGATTTATAGAGAAACAAAGTCAGTCGACACTATAGCGTTTCGGTTCTGCTGAACCATCATCAGGGCTGTGAGGGGTTTTATTAGTGATGTTAAGTGTAGATGAATGTATAAAAAGTGTAAAAATATATAAAAATTTGGAAAAGTTGTACAACAAGAAAAGTTGGCTGTTTATGACAAGAAAAATTGGCTGTTTGATCAATGAATCAGCGTTCGTTTCTTTAAAATACGTCACCTGATATTAGAAACATTGTGTAGAATCCACGTTACGTTCATCGAGAGATTTCGAATCATTCCTCGTTTTTGATGAAATTCAAATCATATAAATCTGTTTTTTTTTTTTGTTTCTTTTATTAATATTAATGTATATGCCCAGGAAAATCCCAAAATATAATAATATGAATATAAGCCTTTTTATATATTTTTACACTTTTTATACATCCATCTACACTTAACATCACTAATAATACCCCTCACAGTTCTGATGATGGTTCAGCAGAACCGAAACGCTATAATGTCGACTGATTTTGTTTCTCTATAAATCCCCACTTTCTATTTGGATTATTTGTAGTCAATTTTTCTTCATATATATATATATATATATATACTACATATACATCATCCCATGACACATGATAAGATATGTATTGGAACATGAGGGTGACGGTGATACCAATCGTAGTAAAAATATTTGGAAAGGAAACTGGTGGAACTGGAAATCAGAGGAAGAATCGAGACTATGCAAACTACGAGACTATTGAGATTGATCAGGATAATCAGAAGAATTCTGGAGATCAGAGGAGACTTCCATTAAAAGACCAACAGCGTTTGCTGGTAAGAAAAACACAAAATAAATTTTTAAAAAGAGAACTTGCAAAATTGTGGACTTTGCTGACCCGGCTGATCACAGAAAAAAATATTGATTAGAAGTTCCTGGATTTTGCTTGGGAATTGAAAAAAAAATGGGGAACATGAGAGAGACTGTTATGCAAATCGTGATTGGTGCTTTTGATACAGTCGCTAAAAAATTATTAAAGGAACTGGAGGTCTTGGAAATAAGAGGACAAGTAGAGACCATCCAAACTACTACATTATTGAGAACAGCCAGAATACTGCGGAGAGTCCTTGAGACTTGAGGAGACTTGTTGTCACTCAAACTCCAGTGAAAGGCCATCAGCGTTAGCTGATGTGAAAAACACTCACGTAGTAAATAATAATAATGATATCACTTAATCTCTGCCAGACGACCAGACCTTATGATAATCAACAAACAAAAAAAAAGAGAATTTGTAAAATTGTGGACTTTACTGCCCCGGCTGACCTCTGAGTAAAAGTGAAAGAAAATGAAAAGACGGATTAATATCTCGGCCTTTGTTTGGGAATTGGGAAAAAACGTGGAACATAAAAGTCACTGTGATAACAATTATAATTGGTACTCTTGGTACAGTCACCAAAGGATTATTAAAGGGACTAGAGGACTGGGAAATAAGAGGACGAGTAGAGACCATCCAAACAGCCAGAATATTGAGGAGAGTCCTGGAGCCTTGAGGAGACTTGCTGTCACTCAAACTCCAGTGAGAAACCATCGGCTTACGCTGGAGACAAAAAAACTCTCAAAGGAGTAAATAATAACGGTAGGTCATAGAGAAAGAGACGCATAAAATTCTAAGGGGTTTTGAAATATAAACAGATCCCCTAATTCCAACCAGAATCCCAGACCCAGTGGTAATCAAAAGAAGATCTTGCCGTTGATGGATTTTGCCGTTCCGGCGGCCCCAAGTTTGGAAATATAAAGAATTAAAAGAGATAGACAAATATTTGGATATAGTCAGAGAACTGATATACCTGTGGAATGTGTGAGTGACGGTGATACCAATTGTAATAGGTGAACTTGGAACGGTCACTAAAAGCTTGGAAGAAAGACTTGGGAGAACTGAAATCAGAGGAAGAATCAAATACCATCCCGACAACAGCATTGTTGAGATCGACTAGAATACTGAGGAAAGTCCGGGAAACCAGAGAAAACTTGATTTCATTCCGACTCCAGAGAAAGTGTGTGAAAAACTCGTTTAGAAGAAGAAGAAGAAGAAGAAGAAGAAGAAGAAGAAGAAGAAGAAGAAGAAGAAGATACAACTAAGATGTTGGAATGGAATTTGGTCGAGAAAAATGTGCCCAGCTCATAATGAAATGTCGAAAAAGACAAAAAACAGAAGAAATAGAACTGCAAAATCAAGATAGAGACAAAAGTTTGGAGAAAAGGAAAATTACATGTACTTGGGAATGTTGAAAGCGGACACCATCAAACAAGTGGAAATGAAAGTAGAAATACAAAAGAGCTCCTCAGACGATCGAGAAAGTTTCTCAAAATCAATTTCTGCATCTCATCAAAGAAATAAATACTTGGACAGTCTCCCTTGTAAGATAATCGGGATCTGTCTGAATTTAGACAAGGAAGAAACTCAGATAAATGAACCAAAGGACAAGGGAATTGATCACTGGGTACAAGGCCTTGCATCCGAGAGATGATATTGACAGACTCTGTGAATTGAATTACCACGATCAGAAAATCCAGCGTACACTTGCTCGCGACACATGGAAACGCTGGACAGCTTTTTCGACCTTATTAAGTCTCATCGGCAGTGTTTATCGTGATCTCCCCCACTGTAGATCGAACCAGTGACCACAGAATGCCATCAGCTCACGTTGCACACAAGTGATACCAAATTAACTAGTCATGGTAATTGCGTGGCCAATTACCCTGAATGCGTCTTGCAAGTTTCATGCATCCTCTTTACAGAGGACATGGTATCTCCCATCGCCATGAGAAGACGTCACCCTTGAGGTGACCGTGTCATCTGTAAAGAGTACGGATGTAACTTGCAAGACACATTCAGGTTAATTGGTTGCACAATTACTATGACTAGTTGTAAAATAATGGCCGAGGGATTTCGTTTTATATATCTTGTCTTTCAGTTTAGTTAGGCTGAGAACCTTCCGCTTAGCGCATGGGTTAGTTAGGTGCAAACATGAGCGTAGGTGTTCACGCGCCCACGGAGCGGACATGACATTCAGAGATGTCACAATAGAAACTGCAGATAAAAAATGTGACCGCGGGATGTGAATGGCGTCATGCACCGGAAGCGTGCGCAGAGGATTTTGGGGATTTGAAAAAAGTAAAAAGTTGAGTTCCTGGCTCGGAAGAAGAAGGTTGACTTTCGCATGTTCGCCGAGGTGGGTGTCGAGCGTGGTGGAGGGGCAGATGGAAAAGTCAGCATAGAAAGATTGTATCTCTTTTCTTTATATGAGTAATGAACATTCTATGTACATTTCACATATTCATGTATGGGTATGTTACATAGTTAATTTGGGGTCAATTGAGTGGCAGTGGTAGAGTTTCGGCTCTGCATTCTGTGGTCGCTGGTTCGATCTCCAGTGGTGGAGATCACGGTATACACTGCTGATGAGACCTAATAAGGTCGAAACAGTAGTGTTTCCTTATGTCACACTCAGGTGTTCGCCGTATTTTCTGGTCGTGGTAATTCAATTCACAATATAATTCCTCTACTTAAAAAGAGACTATGAGTCAAGAAAAAGAGGAAGAAGAAGACTTGCTAGAATTAAAGATCGCGTTGATGCATTAATACGAGGAAACGAGGGCTACTTTGAAAAGAATAAAGACTTACTAATCACAGCGACAAAAAACAGTAGAGAAAACATAATGGGAAGAAAAACGACTGTATGGATATTTCAAGCGACAAACTGACAAAATCTTACATGAGAAACAAATTTTCAGTGAACCACTTCTTCTTCGTTCAGCTTTCGTGAGACAGGTACAGGGTCGCTTCAAGGCATCGAATCATCTTAGTTTCTAATCGCTTCTCTACTTTCGCAAGTCTAGCATTGTCTCAAAGCATCGAATTATCTTAGTTTCTAGTCGCTTCTATGCTTTCGCGAGTCTGGCATTGTCTCAAGGCATCGAATTATCTTAGTTTCTACTCGCTTCTCTGGTTTCGAGAGTCTGGCATTGTCTCAAGGCATCGAATCATCTTAATTTCCACTAGCTTCTCTGGCTTCGCGAGTCTGGCATTGTCTCAAGGCATCGAATTATCTTAGTTTCTAATCGCTTCTATGCTTTCGCGAGTCTGGCATTGTCTCAAGGCATCGAATTATCTTAGTTTCTACTCGCTTCTCTGGTTTCGAGAGTCTGGCATTGTCTCAAGGCATCGAATCATCTTAATTTCCACTAGCTTCTCTGGCTTCGCGAGTCTGGCATTGTCTCAAGGCATCGAATTATCTTAGTTTCTAATCGCTTCTCTGGTTTCGCGAGTCTGGCATTGTCTCAAGGCATCGAATTATCTTAGTTTCTACTCGCTTCTCTGGTTTCGAGAGTCTGGCATTGTCTCAAGGCATCGAATCATCTTAATTTCTACTAGCTTCTCTGGCTTTGCGAGTCTGGCATTGTCTCAAGGCATCGAATTATCTTAGTTTCTACTCGCTTCTCTGCTTTCGCGAGTCTGGCATTGTCTCAAGGCATCGAATTATCTTAGTTTCTACTCGCTTCTCTGGTTTCGCGAGTCTGGCATTGTCTCAAAGCATCGAATTATCTTAGTTTCTACTCGCTTCTCTGGTTTCGAGAGTCTGGCATTGTCTCAAGGCATCGAATCATCTTAATTTCTACTAGCTTCTCTGGCTTCGCGAGTCTGGCATTGTCTCAAGGCATCGAATTATCTTAGTTTCTACTCGCTTCTCTGGTTTCGCGAGTCTGGCGTTGTCTCAAAGCATCGAATTATCTTAGTTTCTAGTCGCTTCTCTGCTTTCGCGAGTCTGGCATTGTCTCAAAGCATCGAATTATCTTAGTTTCTAGTCGCTTCTCTGCTTTCGCGAGTCTGGCATTGTCTCAAGGCATCGAATTATCTTAGTTCCAACTCGCTTCTCGACTTTGGCGAGTCTCGTATAGCTCAGGATTTTCTCTATCTCTCAACTCTTTGGCAGTCTAGTGCAAGGCTTAACGTCTAGTAGCTCCTCTACAGACATTCTTCGTTGTCCGTTCCTCTCTCTTGGGATCGAAATCTTCCCTGGTTAATATAATTTTCCGGACGCCCGCGTAAATCATCATGGTCATACCTCCCGCCTAAACGTATCACGTAGACAAGCCTCATGTCTAGCATGCCACCCACAAAAATTATGCTGCACTTCAGCTAAGGAAATTCTTGAGTTTATTTCTTTAGGAAACAAGTGCATATCCTAAAATGTCACCTACGTAACTTATGCAGCATATCAAAGGGATCTTTCTGGTCAATAATCAACAAAAACAAAAATTAAGTAAAGCTTGTTAAGGCGGAAATAGCCAACGGTCGACGTGTTGCCTATCTATTAACTTATATCCAAATTATTCAACTAAAAAGATAAGTTCACAAACACACACACACATACACATACACACTTATATATATATATACATATATATATATATATATGTTCACTTCCTTGCTAATTACCTGTAGGCATGTAGGCTAATGGGTCAACCTTAATGAAATGATTCAATGGCATCTGTTGGTGCTCGAAGCATTTTAGTTTAAAATTGATCAGGAAGGTCTAATTTGCTCAGAAAGCAAATAAAATTGAGATCTACAGGAGTCCTCCTCTCCCAGGGGAAATTACTGTACATACACATCTGAACACTTGTCTTTGGGTATTTCTTAAAGACGGGGGGGTTTATCTTGTTTCTTTAAGAAATTAAAAAATCCAACATTTTCTAATATATTTTCACATGCCAAACACGTACTTAACACTTTTAAATTATGAACGCTATGTGCACGTTTGTATCTTTTCGTTGTATACATTTCATTTGTTCCTGATATCTCGACAAGCATCCATCGCTATGTGAACTATTTTGATATCCAAGTCCTGATGATGGTTACTGAAACCGAAACGTCGAACGTCGACTTTACATCACAATAAATTCACTTATTTGAATTATTATGTTTTTCTGCTTTCTTCATACTGTCGGATTTTGATCCATATTTACTTTCATATATATATATATATATTCATATATATATATTCGTTCATGTGCTAGCTTATTACCTGTAGGCTTGTAGGCTAATGGGTCAAACTTGATAAAATAATTTACTGGCATTCGTCCGTTCTCGCATTCGCTTCGCTGTTCGATTTTCTTTACTGTCCACTCGATTCACTTCACCGAGACAAATAGAAAATACCAAGTTTTTTTCTTGTCTGTACACTTAACTTAATTCATATAGATGTCGGCCAGTTGCATAACCGACCAGTACGAAATGCATGGAACCACTTAACTGTGTACAAACAAATGGGCATTAGTTCATTTAGAAATGTTACATGCAAACTATTCCCTAACAATGTACAAATGTTTAACCTGGTTTTAACATTAAAAGACCGACAACGGTTATTATGCCATAAAACACAACCGACAAATCATATATATATATATATATATATATATATGTCTGTGTATATATATATGTATATATATGTATATATATTTATGAATTTATAAATTTATATATATATATATATATATATATATGTAAACATGTTTTGGTATGAATAACCTACGAAAACATAAGCATCTAATCATACACACACACACACACACACACACACACACATATATATATATATATATATATATATATATATATATATATATACCAGGGGCGGAGACGGGACAAGTGCTACTCGTTCCCGGCACGACCAATAACTCGGTCAATGTTATTCAAAATGGATTAAAAATCATCCATTAATTTCAAGCAAACATACTTAGTCTGATCTCAATTAAATTACGTATCTATTCAAGTTTCGATAACTAAGTAGCCAAAAGTTCATAGATATATCTGGGAATAATACAACGATGCTGTTTTGAACGGATGGTCTTTGTCCGGCCACCGTCAGATCCATTGAACATCCCATAAAATCGGCTATAATGTTGAACACGCGCTATCCGTGCCGAGCACTAGACCCTTAAAAGTAATGTTAGAGAAATCCGCTTTTGGCTGTAGCCAATAGGAAGAGCAACCCTAACACAGTGCTCAAAAATCTTAGCACAGACTGCTGATAGATGTCTTGGGAAGAGGGAGAGGGACCGAGAGAGAGAGAGAGAGAGAGGTGGGGGAATAGCAGATTATTGCCGTCGCCGACGTCATCATCATCGCTATGGTAAATGTTGATTAAACGGCGTGTTTTAATTCGTTTTTTCACAAACAGATCTCTATTTCTTTAATGAATGTTGCATATATTACATTCTGTAACTAAAACTTGTTTATCTGAATACATTTTCAACAAATAATCTTAATTTTAAGCGAAATTGAAACTACTAGCTGTGTCTGTGTATATTGTCATCAGTTTCTTTAATTCTAATAAACATATTTTTCTCGTCATAGTAATGAACATCTTCTCTTTTCTTCTATACTTTTGAAAGGAAAAAAAATTATCTTACCTACTGTATTAACAAGACTACAAATTATATAGTATCTTGATTGTTTACAAAAAAAACACCATGCACGGTACATTTGTCAATCTGTGCTATACAATGGAGAATCACGCAATAGCAACTATGATGACTTACTTTGGGACCACGGGTTGGGAACTGAAGTTGACAGAAGACGGGGGGCACGAGTAGCGAAAATAGGCTAGAGTCGCCACTGATATATACATACATATATATATATATATACTCGTATATATAAAGGATTATACATTAAATGATCTATAAGATTTCATATGACATAAAACACAACCAACAAATCATATATCATTAATATATATATATATATATACATATATATATAGCCGATAGGGTATTAAAAAGGTAAACAAACGGATGCTGCTGCTGCTGATGTTGCTACATAATACCTTAAAAATTCCCTTAGCCAACATGGTACGCTTGTTGGCCGAGCGGTCTGAGTCTAACGGATAGGTTTCGATCCCGGGTTCGAGCGTCCTACGTGTCTAGCCACACTGAAGAGTTCTGATAGAACGAAACAGTCTGTATGTGGATGACAACATATATATATATATATATATATATATATATATCAGTATGTATAAACAAGATATGGCATTAAATAACCTACAAAAGTTGATATGCCATTAAACCCAACCCGACAAAATCATATATACTTCATACATACGTATGAAGAGGATTTGGCATTAAATAACCTACAATGGTTGATATGCCATAAAACACAACCAAACCAACTCCTATATGTTCAATATATACATATAAATTCGAATTAAGCCCTTTATTTTATCCACGGGGTAGATTATTCTATTTCCGTCATCTATGACTGACGGGGTGCAAATATTAACCTATAGTAAGAATTCCTTGTAATTTACTTGTTGGGATTGAACCTGCAATCTCCAGATGATTTCACTTAGAAACACTTTTCAACAAATGGCTATATCCTTTGCGCCATGAACTTTACCCACGTGGATTAAGTAAAGGGTTCAGTTCGAGGTTCTGTGTTGGCTCCCAAGTTCGATATGAAACAACTGGAGAAGGCCTAAGGACGGATCGGCCGAAACTTGGGAGTATAGCAATGAAGATGAAGACAATAGTCCGAATATTCTAAGTTGTAAAGAGATCAAGTCTCATCACAGAAATTTAGACAAATTATGGAAAAGTGTTTTAAACTATTTGCTAATTCATTATATATATATATATATATATTAGAAAGAAAGAGAGAAAGAGAGAGAGAGAGAGGGAGAGAGAGAGAGAGAGCTTTAGACAAAAAACAGACAGCTGACATAAGATCTTTCATTGAGACAATTGATGACATTCGATTTAGTTTGTGACAAGTACGGACAATTTATGACCACTGAATATTTGAAAAATATATGAAAAAAAAATTTCCCATTGATTAGATCCTGACTTTAGCAGACTTCCCTGAACATATCAACTGCCATCTTCTTTTCATAAAGACTTTTTTTCCACTCCAGTCAGTAAATTTAGAAAATACCGCACTAATATATATATATATATATATATATATGTGTGTGTATGTGTGTGTGTGTGTGTGTGTGTGTGTGTGTGTGTTAAAAGAATGGTTAAAAGCAATCATTAATCTCTCAAGACGCTACATGCCACACATTTTTACAAGAATGTTACCCAACTGATGAAGCGGAAAAGCTACGATCAGAATTTCGACTATCTATTAACTTATATCCAAAGTATTCAACTACAAATATATATATATTCGTTCATTTGCTTACTTATTATCTATAGGCTCCTAGGCGCATGGCTCAATCTTGATAAAATGATTTATTGGTATCTTTTGGCCCTCGAAGCATTTTAGATTGAAATTGACCTGGAAGGTCTGATTTGCTCAGATAGAAAATAAAATTAAGATCCATAGGAGTCCCTCTCTCCTAGGGCAAATTATATATATATATATATATAAAGATTGTTTAAAAAGTTCTAAGCCACACGAAGATTTTAAATTTGTTGCTCAACTCTGACCTTTCTACAGGCCTCTTCTTGCACAAAATTTGACAGAAACCTGAATTAGTTTTTCTTGTTTTAGAAGAAAAGATAGTGCATTGTCACAGGACAAAATTTTCAGCAATGGCTCTTTTTTTTCTTTGTAAGGCTTAAAACCATGGAAGTTTGTCTGCCAACTATTGGCCAAGCGGTTAGAGTGTTCGCCAATGGCCCGGGAGACCTGCGTTCAATCCCAGGTCGTGTCATACCAAAGACTTTAAAAATGGTACTTGATGTCTCCTTGCTTAACACTCAGCATTATAAGGTATGGATCAAGGGTAAAGTGGTGCAATCCAGGGAAAGGAGTAGCGCCCTCCCCTACACCTTGGTGTGGTAGCAATCGAAAAGGGAGCCTTCGGGTCACCCTCGACTATGGTCGCCAACTTTATTTCAAGTGACCATCAATAGAAATATAAAAAAAGATACCTTTACATCATTTTTTAAACTCAACTGATGATCGTCTTAACGTGAAGCTTGGAGTAGTGGAATATATAATTCTTTGATATTATTATATTCTCCCAACCATACCGGGTATTGAGTTCTTTTTTAAAATTTTTACTGCTTTTCTTTTTAATTTTCCAAAGACTGCTAGCTGTCATATTACTTGACTTAATATAAACAGTAATATCCAGTCGATGTCCGAAAACTAACGGTGTGGATTATTCATGTATAGAATATTTGTGGGATTCCATATAAATCTATGGGAGTGCTTGATGTAAGGCTATTGTTATATATTCCGTTTTCAGTTTATATAATGTAACAGTAAGAAAAGTCAACCACGTTTGAATTGTCATTATAAATTTAATACACACACACACACACACACAGATATATATATATATATATATATTCGGCTAAATGTAAAAAGCAAAAGTTGGCGACCATAGTCGAGGGTAACCCGAAGGCTCCCTTTTCGATAGCTACTACACCAAGGTGTAGGGAAGGGCGCTACTCCTTCCATGGATTGCTCTACTTTACCCTTGATCCGTACCTTATAATGCTGAGTGTAAAGCAAGGAGGCATCAAGTACCATTTTTTGAGTCTTTGGTATGACTCGACCTGGGATTGAACCAGGTCTCCCGGGCGAACACTCTAACCGCTAGGCCAATGTCCGGTAAATGTAAACGAATTTTATGTAATGTAAACGAATTTTAAAAGTAGTTGTATAAAATATTTCACATTTATAATGTTTAAAATATTCTCTTTGTATTTTTCTATAACTTCTTTCCGAATTTGATTTTTGATACTTATATACCCCAAATCCTGAACACGAAAAAAGAAGTGATGCATTTAATTTGCAAGCTTGGTCATAATTTTGATTCATGTTGCCAGGATGACACTGCAGAAGCTCACTAATTTCGGATATAAGACATTGTCACATCCACCATATTCTTCTAATCATTCACTTAATATATATATATATATATATATATATATATATATATATATCATCATACAACGTGTGAAAGCATGTGAGATACCCAGCCCTCATCAGCCGCCAACTACGGGGTTAACACAGTTTCGGTAGCTCAAGGCGGTACTGCTACTCCTAGCGCTACCAAGCAGCTTTTGCCACAGGACAGGGTGATATATATAAATATCTAATATATATATATATTAGATATAAATATATATATATATATGTATATATATATATATATATATATATATATGGAATCTTCTTAACTGCCTGAGGATTGTTGTTTTGCAAAAAAAACTCCATGAAACCCAGGGTCGCAGTCTATATTCCATGAATTATATATATATATATATATATATATATTTATTATTATTATTATATAATAGCTCTATCCTAGATATTGAGCACTCTCCATATTATATCGCACTTGGTTCGACACATACCCACAAAGTGATTTAATAACAACCAACACTGAAATAATATATATATATATATATATATATATACTCTCAACTGGACCATTGACCGAATAAGTAGAGTGTTCGCTAATGGCCCGGGAAACCAGAGTTCTATCCTAGGTCAAGTCATACCAAAGACTCAAAAAATGGTACTTGATGCGACCTTTCTTAACACTCAGCATTATAAGGTACGGATCAAGGGTAAAGTGGAGCAACCTAAGGTAAAGAGTAGTAGCAATAGAAAAGGGAGCCTTCTGGTCACCCGTGACTAAGATCGCCTACTTTATTTTACATATACTCAAAAATTATTGATTCTTGTAACTGAGTCCTCGGCAAACACATCCCAATCGGCTAAGGATGTAGAATAAACCGACTGCATATTTGCAGAGAGGTGGGATCCCTCCCTCAATGAGTATCTTGGAAATAACAACAAACTACATATGACAGTGAGACTCCAGTCCTGGAGCTTTAAGGAATATTGAGAACTCTTTCATTGCCATTACTCCCAGGTCCACTCTATCCCGGAGTGGTAGTACCTATTTGTGTCCCATCTAGGAGGCAAAAAGAGCAGTTTAATCATTTATTATACAGAAAACTATTTAACTGTGTGCAAATAAAACAAAAATGTTTGATAGAAATATGTGAAACCATTTAACTGTGTGCAAACAAATGAGCTCTGGCTCTTATACAATTTTTATAAACAAAAATCTATTTACAAATCAAAGATCTATCTATCTATCTGTGCGTGTGTGTGTGTGTGTGTGTGTGTAAACAGTATACAGCATTAAATAACCCACAAGGGTTGATATGCCGTAAAACCAACTAATCGTCCTTGACTAACAAAGAAATCTTGATTAACGGTGGAAGGTTACTCCTTTAATCCCAAGGTTTGTCCTAAAGACACCTGAAGGGTTAAGGAACGTGGAGATAGAAATTTAGAGAACCCACCATTTCCTGAGTTACCCAGAACACAACATTGACGATGTAGTTCTATAAGTGGGACGAGAGGACGGTACATAAAAAGTATGGAATGGAAAACAAAACCAGAGGTACAATACGAAAGATTCGAAAAAACGTCTGATTAATTATATTAATTATTTCATTATTTAGTTTGTTTGGGTCACGAATTGTTCAGGTGTCTCTTAGCTAAAATCTTTGCATCGAAGTGTAAGTCAAATTAGAAAAGTCAAGTGCGTGCATCAGCGAACATGATAGGGGACACCTGTCATCTCTAGATAGGAAGGCCAAATGTAAATAAAATAGATTCATGTTTTGTCATAAGTTTGATTGAAGGAAAATGAAATAAATGTTGAACGTTGGGTTTGGTTTGGTTTCTTTGTTTAATGGCATATCAACTCTTTGTAGGTTATTTAATGCCAAAGCCATTCTCCTATAAGAACAGTAGTGGTACTATTTAACCCATAGCTGGGAGGATAAGGGGATTCATACCTTTCCCATGGGTATTTGTCCAAAATTGAACGTAATAGCGCGACTGGAGTACGAACTCGCGTACTACGATTCCGCAGTCCATCGCTTTAACCATTACACTACGAGGACACCCCCCCCTGAACGTTGGGAACAGTGCGATGATTATGATGTGATGACGCAATAACTTTGGGAGATGATGTCACACTAATGAAATATTGAAATTTAGAATATATAAAAATTAGCGAATTTTGAAAGGCAGTTAGTCTGTTATCTGAGTTGAAAAGTTAGGAGTCGATTGTCAGTTGAGTTGACATTTACAGAACCCTTCGGGGCAGTGACAAAGCGGGGATGACTCAGTGACGGTCTCTGTTCATGGACCCTAAAAACTCACTCTCTCTCTCTCTCTCTCTCTCTCTCTCTTTCTTTTTTTCTTTCATTCTATTACTTCGATGTCTGCATAATAAACGTCTTCATATCTGAAACGTCTGAGTCGCCTTGTGTTTGAAGAAGTGAAACATCTACTGGTGTTCGAGATGGTGCATGACATTTGGCGCCGTTACCGAGCAGCCATAGTATAAGAAATGGTACCGTGTTTCCTTGAGACAAAGGTGCGTTTACCACGATAGTATCCCTCTCTTGTATAACTTGATGATCGTGAAAATGGGAAACGAAAATCTCAATCTCTGCGTGGCCCTCCTCATATATCTGAAATACCAGGTCACCTAAGGATCGACAACGTGAAACTCTGAGTCATGAGTTTTTATCCTGCTTTATCATCATATTATTTTACACTTGAAGTATATTGTGATAGTGCTCTGCTTTTTCGTGCCTGGAGCACTGTAAAATCTTTACGGAGTGGAAATATTTAGAGCGTTAAATCTTAATGATCATACATATATATAGGGGATTTAACTGGTATGGCACAAGGTTGTTTTATCGTAAGGAGCCACGCACAAACCGAGACTCGTGTGTGGTTATTTAAAAAAAGTTTGATCCTATCGGCATTCCCCATATTAGGGTGCCTCAAGCGTCGAGCTATGAACACAGCTCATCAAAGCAGGTATTGCTCGGGTGTGGGAACGGGTCATTGCAAACAGGTCATTCAGCTCAATAACACCCACCCGGTGCGAACGCCAGGTAGGTCCCTCCAGAAAACTAGGGGAAGAACAGGCTAGTGTTATTAATGTATATATATATAGAAAGAAAGAAAGAATGATTGCTTTGATTGGCTGGTTGGTTGGTTGGTTGGTTGGTTTTACGACGTATCAACCCCTTTTCGGGTCATTTAACGCTGAATTAAATTTCAAACAATTCAGTTAAGTATAAGTATAGTTTTTGTTTACAAATGTCAAAGCAGTTCTATTTAAAATAATTCAGTTTGGCCTAAGTATGCATTTAATTCTATTTGGTCCATAGATCGGGCCATTTCGGGTGCTTCCACTCCGGACCAAAATGAACCGGAAAGCAATGGCAATGAATGGGAACTCCGCATTCCCAACGCTCCAGCATTACTGGAGCCAAACCATCAGATTGTTTAATGTCATATTGTTGGGTATCACCTACCTTTCCCCACCCAATGAACTAATCTATCTGCCATATATAGCAGTAGCTACTAATACCAGAGCAGACAAGAAGGTGAAGAGCAGCTTCTTATAGGAATAGTATTAGAGCGTTGGAAACTGGAGATCGCACTAAATCACCTTACTTGCTACCGTAATAACGGAAGCCAATACTATTGTTGGACTATATCTTTATTCTTTATTCACTAATCCTATGTTCTTGTCTACTAATAGTCTCTCTATTGTATATACTTTTTCCTGAGAATATATCTCTATTTCCTCTCATATCGTGGTTTGTCCTTTATTTAATATTACAAGCGTTCACTAACCAGAACGCAACATATATCTAGGACTCTCGTTGCGCGGGAGGGTCTTACCCCTCTGTAGAGGTGCAGTCGGTGTATTTTACGCCCTAGCCGACACGGCAAGATTGTTTTGATGTAAACTATAAAATTTTAAAATAACTCAATCATTTTGATCCCGATATTGAGATGCTTGTTGGTGTGGAAGATGTTTTAGTCAAGTCACTTCTCACCAAGCACCAATATCAACATTAGTATATCCGTGATATACTAACACTCAACACAGTAGAAGGAAAGACATGATAAACACATCTATACATATATTGTATACCTAGTCTGTGTCTTTATGAGCTACGAGAAACACGTATATGTAAAAATATATCTCTCATTTTATTCTCGAAAGGGGCACACAGTTTGTTGTAAGTTTGAGAGGTAGATGGAGAGACATATACACAGAGAGGGGACTTCGTCTTGTCCAATATCTTCTTCCGGGAGACAGGGGGTGCCAACGCTTGAATCCCCTTGCAAGCCGTATCATCAGAGACGTCCGGGACGCCTCTAATCGACTACCTCTCCCTGGCTCTCAATTCTCTGGACTCTATCTAAATCTGACCACGCAGTTCTCATATCCCGTGGTCGCCTGCCGGTTATACACCTGTTGAACCGGACTGCCGCGACATGCTGCCATCCCCCTGTTTACTAATCACAACGTGACAGCTTGTCAAAGCACACGGGGTCTCTAGGAACGAACTGAAAACCTATATTATATGTTAAATAACACATACAAGAAAAGTCAATATTCTATAAACACAATATACCTAAAAAAAAGGTATAAAAAAGAAAAAATACACAACTGTGTCTTAGCAGCTAGAATTATAGATCTATTGTCCCATGAACAAATTTTAAGTGGAAGGGGTACAAAATAGGAAAAAGTTTTACTTGATGAGATAGCCATATGGCTTTATTCTTTGGAAGAGGTTAGAGACAACATCTCTACTGTTTAAAGACCAGATGTTAAAAAAGATCGAGAATAGGTTTTTGTAACTGTCATGTTACCCCTACCGAATATACAAAGGAAAATAATTACTAATTCTATCAAACTCCCGATAATCACTCTCTCTTTAACCATATCTCTAAAATGAGGAAAACTTCAATTATTTTCTGCATATCACATGACAAAACAAATACAAAAAAACAAATATTCTGCATTTCAACTCGTTCTTTATCGAAAGAATTGCTAAATCACCAAATAATAAAAGAAAAAGACTAAAACAACTGGCCTACCTTTGCAAACGTCTCCATTATAACCGTAATTGTTGTTTTGCAATTAGGGGCTTCCATAGATTAATACCTAAAACAGACAAAAAAAAAGATAATATCACATAATGGTTCGTGCGCAAAGTTAATAGGATTGATCAGTGGCACCACGTATGAATTAATATAGCGTTACCGGGGCCAAGTCAAAAGTTATAACACAACACAATTCAAAACTACTCCGTTCGTTTCCGGATGCGAAAGTTTATTTGCTACTACTCCTTCACAGTAGTCGTCGAAAAGAGAAAAATATATTATTGGATTAGATATGCGCATAGAATAAGGAGTGCGAGGCGAAAATGTAGCTTGAGACATAGTTATTATTATTCTCACACGCGTCTGCTTCCTGTGCACACACACCGTCGGCTGCGGCCGACTCTCACATGGTCCTTTTTGTCATCTGTCCCGACTCCGACTCCGATTTCCGTTGTGAGTGCCGTCGTCGAATATTCCTCATATATTTTCCTCAAATCATTCTTTTACAAATGCTCTAATCACACGTAATCACTAAAGCATTTTAGTAACATGTCATTGCTAAATATCAGTTGATATCTATCTCATGGCTTATCATAATATTTTGCCTACAGCTCATTCTAAAACAAATCTGTCGATCTTTTGACATGCGTTGGCATGTGTACGCAAAACAAGTTCTATACAAATCCTGACCTTTCCAAATCGAAAACCTGCAACCACTAACTCAAAGTTTACCGAGAAAACTAAAATGATTTACTAAAATCCCTAATTATTTGACAGTTGAAGAAAGTTTGAAGAGACGAAGGGGTTGTGGCTTGATTTCAGTTCTTATAGACCAGACAGACACGTTAACAGAAAAAAGACCACTCAAGTTTGTTTTCGATTTTACGAGTCCTTTTTTCAATCATGAAACTCCACCCAGTCATCTAGGGCTGTACAATACACCGACTGCACCTTAGCAGAGGCGTAAGACCCCCTCCACAACGACTGTCCTGAGGGGGAGGGACACTAAATTGCTTCATGTGGTGAGGCTTCAATTCTAGAGCTTCTGGGAATGTGTAGTAGCTCTTCATTGCCATTACTCCCAGATCCACTCTTTTATTATTTATCATAATTCTCTCAAGAAGTTCAGGTAAAAACGTTTATGAAAAACTTCTTGAAATCAACCGAATTTTACTTGGGATGAATCAACAAGCTACCTAATCAATGGCAACAGGTGATACAGAATAATGGTGAATATATTATTGATTAAAATTATTTAATTGTTGAATTATTCATGAACAGATAATATTTTACTAAAACAGAAATTATTTACGACTTAACCAAGGGTTAGATGGGAATACTTAATTAATGAAATTACTAATGTTAGAAAAAACTTGAAACCATTCAATTGTATGCAAAGAAATTATTAATAATAAAAAGAATTATTAATGTTTGATAGGAATACTTGAAACCATTTAACTCTGGGCAAACAAATGACCTCTGAATAGTTTAGAAATAAAGTTACCGACAAACTATTTGCTTACAAATCATTCTCCAACCTCATAGGAGTCGGAACAAGAGAGAGAGAGAGAGAAAGAGAGAGAGAAAGAAAGAGAGAGAGAGAGAAAGAGAGAGAAAGAAAGAGAAAGAGAGATAGCGAAAGAGAGAGAGAGAGAAAGAAAAAGAAAAAAGTGAGAGTGTAAGCATGTGTTAATTGAGTAGATATATAGCGAGGTATGAGCCCCGAGAGACGGATAACATAAGCAGTGGACTTAATCTTTTCGTCGCTGACCCGGCCGCTTTTGGTTGTAGTTCTGGGTGCATGAATTTCTTAGAATCTCGTTTGGTCCTCCCTTCTGCTCTGGGTTCCCGATTCTCTGAACTAACCGCTAAAAATCTTCCCGCTTATATAATATCTTAATTATTCCCCTCAACTAATGATGATAAGAACACGTCATTACCCTTTAGTGTTAGGTCATCTCATCTTAAATCAGCGGACATTGCATTTAATTTGTTTACTTTTTAACATCCTGTTTCTCTGCAGATTGCAAAACAGAATTTTATTATTGAAAGCTGACTGTCGTCCCTTGAACCCAGGGTGCATCATTTGACCTTTTGTATGCGACTTACACTTCAACTCAAATATTTTAGCTTACTCACAATTTATCATCAAAAATAAAATAATTGATTAATATATTTAATTACCGACTTTGATTATATTACAAAAGGAATATTTAGCATCAAATAATTGTGTGTCGAAAAACTCTTAAAAAACAGCAACACAGAAATTATAGATATAAATTCACAATGAACGCGATTCCCTAACCTCTCTTTATATAAAATATCCACGGACAGTTTGCGATGCCTTTAAAATCAATCAATGAATCATATATCAATGAACAAGGCCAAAAATATATTCAGTCTCCATTTCCATTCACATAGTTTAGTGCAGGGAGGGAGATATTGCTATTTGGAATCTCCGTGAACAAGAACATTTAGAATTTTGTCGGCCGCTGTCTAAAGACAAAAGCCTGGCCGAAGAAAACAAAAACAGATTCGACACTTTAATCAAAACCCATATCCTTCTCATTCTAAATAGAAGTACTAATCAATACTTAAATAATCCCGTTTGAAATGACAGTAACTTTCATAGATTTATATTTAACCAAGATGGCATGAGATCAATATTCCCCGATCGATTCACTGTCCTGTGCTCATTATCTAATTATAACTGCATCCATTGAACATTCTATCGATTCAGCTATCAAAGGACTTGTAGACAATACATGACTGATTTATGGTTGGTTGGTTGGTTAGTTGGTTTTACGGTTGGTCAACTTTGATGGAGTATTTAATCCCAAAGTCAGATTTTTTAAAGCAATTATACGAGAATCATTAAATAAGTTTCCAGACTTTTTTCGTATGGACATTTTATTGATAGTACACACATGAAACTCTAGTCCCCTTCCAAGTAATCTCCTCCGGCTGCAATGCACTTGTACCGTTCCAACAACTTCTGCAAGGCCCCATGGAAGTCCTCTTGTGTGAGCGCGTCAATGACCTTCGTTACAGCCTCCTTCATCTCCTCAATTGTCTCATAACGACAGCCTCTGAGCTTAGGGAATAACCAAAAGTCACAGGGAGCAAGGTCTGGACTATAGGGAGGATGAGAAGTTGTCTTGATGCCCGTCTTGGTCAAATAGTCTGTGACAGGGATGGAGTTGTGAACTGGTGCATTATCCTGGTGGAAATGCCACTGACCCGATTTGACCCTAACCCTTTGGCCAATCAACTGTGGTGTTCTGACTTCTTTACTCCTCCCACGCTTTTCATCATCCCTCACAGACTCCCTGCCTTCCTTGAATCTCTTATGACACTCAAAAACTGATGCCCGATTCATGCAACATGCTCCAAAAGCAGTCTGAAGTATTCCATACGTTTCTCTGGCATTTTTCACCAGTTTAAAACAGAATTTTATTGCATATCGTTCTTCTAAAGTGTCCTCACGTCCAGATTGCATTTTTGAATTTCACCTGCTGTGATAATCGGGCTTTAGTAGGGTGTATTCCAATTGCTGCTGTAGTTGTTCATTTCAACCTGAAATCATATAAACTGCTCAGTCATCTCATAAGATGTATAGCAATAACATAGTGAATTTGCAAGAGTCTACAACAATTTTAAATGTCTGTACAAAAAAGTCCGGAACCTTATTGAAGACACCATGTATGGTCACAACGATTTCTTAATAATAAACATTTTCATTTGCTCCCGTTATCTCTGTAAGCATCCATCGTTGTGTGGTAATTTACTAAGCTTTTTTTGCTTAGATGTGGCACAAGGCCATATGAAGGGGCACCCAATGAGACTCGAACTCACTTGTGTAAGCTTGCTAGTCCAGCTTGCTAACCATTACACCACCAGAGGCGCCCTCAGCCATCGTTGTGTGAACAATTCTGATATCCAAGTCCTGATGAAGGCTACCGAAACCGAAACGTGGAACGTCGACTTTACATCATAATAAATTCCCCTATTTGGATTATTCTGTTTTTCTGCTATCTTCAAACATTTCTAAACAATTATAGCATCAAGTAACTATTCTCTGAGCAAATAATCTATTCACATAACTACGTTGTTTCAAGTATTCCTATCTAATACTAATAATTTTAACACAATCCTATGATTTCAAGTAACTATGGTCCAGTTAGCTGAGGCTGTAGAATACATTGACTGCTTTTCTGCATAGGGGAAAGATTCCCCCAACGAGTGTCCTAACATGACACAAAAAAAATCCGATGGTGAAGTTCCCGTAATCTTTGAAGAATGCGGAGTAACCCTTTTATTGCCGTCACTCCCAGGTTCACTCTGACCCGGAGTGGTAGCACTTAATAAGGTCCTATCAGTGGGTCAAATAGAACTAAACTGTGTTCATACACTAAACAGAATTGTTTGAAATAGAACTGTTTATATGTATGATTGGTTGGGTTTTTTGGCATATCAACCTTTGTATGTTATTTAACACCAACTTCATTTTTATGTAAATAATCATTTCTATTTAAAACAATTCAGTTAAGCATGAGTACAGTTTGTCGAAAACATTTCTATTTCAAACTATTCAGTTTATTCAAACAGTTATATATAACAATTCAGTTTAGTGTAAGTAGAGTTTCAATGTCAAAAATAGTTCAACTCAGTTTAGCATAAGCACGCAGTTTAAATGTAAGTCGAGTTTAATTGTGAAAAACATTTCTATTTCAAGCTATTCTGTATAATCAAACAATTCAGTTTAGCATAAGTATGCCGTTAGTTCTATTTAACCCATAGATGGGGCCCTATCAGGTGCTACCACGCCGGGCCAGAGAGGACCTGGGAGCAATGGCAATGAAGGGGTGCTCCGTATTCCCCAAAGCCCCAGCATTACTGGAACCTCACCATCAGACTCTTTAGTGTCATATCTAGGACACTCATTGGGGGGGTCTTACCCCTCTGCAGAGGTGCAGTCGATGTATTCTACAGCTGACTGGGCAAGTTTGTATGTATTCAAATCGATTTGGCATTAAATAACCAACAATGTTTGATATGCCATAAAACCAAACTCAAACAAATCCTATATATTTAATATATATGTATAAAGAGGATTTGGCATTCAATAACCAACAATGATTGATATGCCATAAAGCCCAATCAAACCAAATCATATATTTAATATATATGTATAAAGAGGATTTGGCATTAAATAACCTACAATGGTTGATATGCCACACAACCCAACCAAACCAAATCATATATATTTAATATATATGTATAAAGAGGATTTGGCATTAAATAACCTACAATAGTTATATGCCATAAAACCCAACCAAACCAAATCCTTTTTATTTAATATATATGTATGAAGAGAATTTGGCATTAAATAACCTACAATGGTTGATATGCCATAAAACCCAACCCAACCAAACCCTATATATTTAATATATATGTATAAAGAGTATTTGGCATTAAATAACCTACAATGGTTGATATGCCATAAAACCCAACCCAACCAAATCCTATATATTTAATATATATGTATAAAGAGGATTTGGCATTAAATAACCTACAATGGTTGATATGTCATAAAACCCAACCAAACCAAATCATATATATCTAATATATATGTATAAAGAGGATTTGGCATTAAATAACCTACAATGGTTGATATGTCATTAAACCCAATCGAACCAAATTCAAGTAATTTGATAATAATCATTTGTTTACATTGTATTACAGCTTCAAGTATTCCTATCAAATACAAAAAATCTCAGTGTTCAGGAGTTCTGGAGAGTTAGGCGTACATTGACATTACTCCTTGGTCCATCTGATCCGGAACGGCGTAAGCTATTAGTGTCCCATCCATTCATCGTATGGAACTATTTAACCAGTTACTAAGAATTATCATCATTTGTAATTTAAAATCATACACCTGTTTGCAAATTATTTATCTTCCATAGAAATATTTGAATTATTGTTATATAATTAAGGAATGATTTTTTTAGTATCGATCATTTTTCGTTGATTATATTTTATCATTCAGTTTGGTTGGGCTTTGAACTATTCGGGTTAAGAGTTCAGGTGCACAGACATTGGGTACAGATTTACACTAGCGCGCAAAGGATATGACAATAATCATTGTCATAAACCCCCAGACAGGAAAAAGAGCTGGAGTGTGGATGACGTCATGCCCGGAAGCGATGGGCAGAGAAATTGAGGAATTTGAAAAAGAGTCAGTTGAAGGTTGACATTGGACCATTCAGGCAGAAAGTTGAGTTCTCTGCCATTGAGTTGGAACTTGAGAGAGTTGGATTTTAACTATTGAAGATGTAGCTGGTTTTTTTCGGATCTCTACCGACAAAGATCTTAAACATCACGGGATTCGCTGCGTGTTTGTGGGGACAGATAGTATGGTCAACATAGTAAGAATTGTGTCTGTCTCTTCGTGTCGTAGAACCGAAGTTAGACGTTAATAAAACCGTTCGTATCTGAACAATAGAGTCCCGCTTATGTATTTGTATTTGCCTGTTTTCGCCTGTGTTCTGTTTTTGCATATGTATACGTATAGTATACAACATTGGTATCCCTTAAAACACAAATAACCAACCAACCGACCATCCGAACAATTTAAGTTTTCAACCTTCCATTGCAAACATTTTAATTTGACTCTAAACATTATCATATTTACACACACTAATACACCATCAAATATTCTAACAATAATAATTTGCGCACATGATTTCAAATAAAAAAATGCAAATAATTTGAAAGTATTCATATAGCCTCAAGTATTCCAATCTAACTCTTTACCCGGTCAGCTGCTGCTGTAGAATACACCGACTGCTTCTTTGAAGAGGGGTAAGAGTGTCCAGGATATGACACTAAACAATTTTATCATATTTACCCAACCCCTCCGCTCGGGCAGGATATGATACGAGGTCAATTTTTAAGCGGAGTTTAACAGGTTTGAATTCAGAGTTTTTATTCTCCAAGACTAGTTGCCTAACCAAGGCTGAAGAACCTAGTCTGCCCTACTATTTACCCATAGCTGGAGGGAGAATATTTGGATTCATATCTTTCCCAAGGGTATTAGTGCTATGTGAAATGCAATCACTCGTCCAGGATTTGAACTCGTGTCCTACGACGATAACCATTACACCACGGGCACTAAACAATTTTATGGCGAGGATCCAGTCTTGGAGCTTCGGGGAATGCAGAGTATTTGTATTTGTATGGTGTCGTTTGCATATGTATATGTTGTTATTGATATCATTATGGTTGTGAGTATACCACATTAATAATGTTAAGTACCAATATTTGAAATCATTTTATAGTGTGCAAATCATTAATATTGAATAGAATTATTAGTGTTAGATAGGAATACTTGAAACTATTTAACTGTGTGCAAACAGAAAATTCATATTCGTTGAGTTAGATAGGATTTTTTTAAACTATGTGCAAACAAATGTATTTATATTGAATAGAATTATTAGTGTTGGTAATACTTGAAAAACATTTAACTATATGTAAACAAATGATTATTATTTAAAAAATTATTAGTGTTAGATGACAATGGTTGAAAGCATTTAACTGTGTGCAAGCAAATAAGCTCTTAAGACTCGCTTAAAAATAAAGTTACGGACAAATTATTTGCTTACAAATCACACACACACAACACATATATATATATATATATATATATATATATATATATATATATATATATATATATATATGTGTGTGTGTGTGTGTGTGTGTATAAGCATGATTTGGTGTTGAACAACTCACAAAGGTTTGTATGGCGTGAAATACCAACCAACCAACCAACCAACCAACAAACCAACTTATACTACAAATATAAATACATTTTGATTTTCTTGCGATTGGAAAGAAAGGCAAAGAAAAAAGCCCATCACTTGATTTGGACTTGTTTTTCGTTTACTCATAATGCCACTTGCACTAGGTTCTTCAGACTTGGTGAGGCAACTAATCTAGGAGAAGGAAAACTCTGAATTCAAACCTGTTAAACTCCGCTTAAAAAATTGACCTTGTGTCATATCCTGCCCGAGCGGAGGGGTTGGGTAAATATGATTATGCCACTTGCTTAGAAAGTCGAAATAAAAAGATTTATGTTTTTTCCAGAGTTGTTAATCTCAAAGTGAAATGAAGCCTCGACCAAGGTTTGAAACTCAGTTCGTATGGTTCATTCCCTTCATAGGGAAACTGCTACGCCAAGTGCGCTTGTTTTATTTTCAACTTAAGATGCATCTGTCTTTTGCAAAGCTTAGTTTATTTGTAGCAGAGTGTTGGTTGATTGGTTGGTTGGTTTTATGGCATATAAACCTTTGTAGGTTATGTAACGCCAAATCCATTTTTATGCAAATAGTCAGCCCTATTTCAAACAATTCAGTTTAGCATAAGTACACAGTTTAATTCTCAAAAACATTTCTATTTCAAGCTATTCAGTTTAGTCAAACAGTACTAATTCAGCTAATTCAGTTTAGTATAAGTACAGATTTTGTTTACACACAGTTAAATGTCAAAATTCAATATTAAACAATTCAATTTTGTGTAAGTTGAGTTCCAAGGTCAAAAACAGTTCCATTTCAAACAATTCAGTTTAGCATAAGCACGCAGTTTAAATGTAAGAAAAGTTTAATTGTCAAAAAATATTTCTATTTCAAGCTATTCAGTTTAGTCAAACAGTTCTAATTTAAACAATTCAGTTTAGCATAAGTATGTAGTTGGTTCTATTTAACCCATAGACAGGACCCTATCAGGTGCTACCATTCCGGACCAGAGTGGACCTGGGAGCAATGGTAATGAAGGGGTACTCCACATTCCCCAAAGCTCCAACATCACTGGAACCTCACCATCAGATTGTTTAGTGTCATATGAGGACACTCAGTGGGGAGATCTTACCCCTCTGCAGAGAAGCATCCGACTGGACAAAATAACAGAGTGAGAATTGATTTTCGAGGCCAAAATTATCACGGTTAACAATACTATGGCCATATTTGTGAAATGGGCTGTTAATGATTTTAAAAAAAAAGTAATGTGCAATGTAGTGGAAGTCACATGTGTTATCCTTCTCACAGAAGGGCAAAAAGTTCATCGGAAGGAAAAAATGCTTTGCTTGTCTAAAGGTTCAAGGAGAAATCTAATATTTAAGGGCCATTTCCTGGATGAACGTAGTGACATGAAGTCAACATGGAATCTTTTCACACACACACACACACATACACACACATACATGCATGCATACACACAGAGTGGGATAATTCCTGTGACATAGCGACAAATGTGCAGGACTGCGACATCGCACTAAGCAAGTTCGAACTCCAATCGCGGAAGTATGTTCACTTTTGGATTAATACCCTTGGGAAAAGCATGAAACCCCTTATCCCCTAGCTATGTATTAAATAGCATCATCGCTGTACTTGTACAAGGAGGGTTTTGACATTAGATAACTTATGAAGGTTGATGTGCCATTAAACGAAGAAACTAAAACCAAATCATCACACACACACACACACACACACACATATATATATATATATATATATATATATATATATACGAGGATCATTAAATAAGTTCCAGACTTTTTTCGTTTGAGCACTTTTATTGAGAGTACACATATGAAACCGTAGTCCCCTTCGAAGTAATCTCCTCCGGTTGCAATGCACTTGTTGTACCGTTCCATGAACTTCTGGAAGGCTCCATGAAAGTACTCTTGTGTGAGCATGTCAATGACCTTCATCAAAGCCTCTTTCATCTTCTCAATTGTCTCATAACGACAGCCTCTGAGCTTAGGGAAAAAGCAAAAGTCACAGGGAGCAAGGTCTGGACAATAGGAAGGGTGAGGAACTGTCTTGATTCCCATCTTGGTCAAATAGTCTGTGACAAGGATGGAGTTGTGGACTGGTGCATTGTCCTGCTGGAAATACCACTGACTCGATTTGAAGAGTGCTGGCCTCTTCCCAAGGAATCTCTTCCTGAACACCCTTAAAACCTCAACATAGTAACCCTAACCCTAACCGTTTGGCCAATCAACTCTGGTGTATTGACTTCCTTACTCCTCCCACACCTCTCATCATCCCTCACAGACTCCCTGCCTTCGTTGAATCTCTTATACCACTCAAAAGCTGATACTCGATTCATGCAAGATGGTCGAAAAGCAGTTTGAAGCATTCCATACGTTTCTGTAGCATCATTTTTTCCAAGTTTAAAACAGAATTTTATTGCATATCGTTCTTCTAAAGTGTCCTAATGTCCAGATTGCATTTTTGAAATTCACCAGCTGTGACAATCAGACTTTAGTAGGGTGTATTCCAATTGCTGCTGTAGCTGTTTATTTGAACGTGAAATCATAAAAATTGGTCAATCATCTCATAAGATGTATAGCAATAACATTATAATAACAATTGAATTTTCAAGAGTCTACGACAATTTTAAATGCCAGTACAAAAAAGTCTGGAAACTTATTGAAGACACCACGTATATATATATATATATATATATGGGGAGAGAGAGAGAGAGAGAGATAAATACATATACAAACATACATAAAGAAAAAGAAATACACATATAGATATTAAGTTTTGTTCTGTTCTCAGTTAATGTATTCACCCCATTGCCTGGGTTTGAAATAATTTGCTGAGGGGCTCAGATCTTTCCCTACCCCACCCCAAATCGTCGTAAGCGGGATCTATCTAGAGTCCCGTTATTACGTTTACTTTCGGACTAATGCCCTTGGGAAAGTTATGAACTCTCTTATCCAGCCAACCACATTTTAAATAGTACTTTATTTCTTCGACAAGGACGGCTTTGGAATTAAATAACCCAGAAAGGTTGACGTGCCTTTACATAAAGAAACCAAACCAAAAGATCACACACACACACACACACAATCACACATACACACATACAGAGCGAAAGAGAAATACACATAGTGATTTATTCTGTCCTCAGATAATGTTTCTCTCTGTCGGCAAGGCTAAAAGTATCTTGACCGCATCCCCTGCAAAGGGAGTAATATCCTTCCTTTACTCCCCCTACACAAAAAGAGGTTCATGCAGTATGCCAGAAAACTGCATCTAATGGTGAGGTTATAGTTCTGGTGATCTGAGAACTATGAAGTACCTCTTCGTTGGCATTACTCCCAGGTCCACTTTGACCCTGAGTGATGTAATAAGTTATCAATGGGTCAAGTAGATCTATTTAAAAATCATTCGTTATCAATAAGACTATGTGCACCAAAAAGAAACACCTTAGAAACGACTCAAAAAATATAAATATGAGTGTACAATGAATCCAATTCCTTAACCTCCAGGCATAAAGTAACACTTGACGGGTTGATATGCCGTTAAGATCCATAAATCTATCAAGCAAGCAAATAATCTTGTGACACGAGGACAATTTTTTAGCGAAATAAACCTTTTTCGAATTCAGATTTTTCCTTATCCGAGAGAGTTTTTTTCTAGCAGAAAACTTTCCCTATCCTATGACGCTATTATATTCCCTGTATCTGTTCAGTTTCCATGGACACAAATCAGGAATATTATTTTCGGAGAATCGCTCGTATTTTAACTAAGACTTTCAAGAAGAACCAAGGATTTTATTTATTCCTTGTTCAATAACCCCTCGTTGGGTGTCCACGTGGTGTAATGGTTAAAGTGATGGACTGCTGAATCGTAGTAAGCGAGTTCGAATTCCAGTCATGCTATTACGTTCACTTTGGGACAAATACCCTTGGGGAAAGGTATGAACCCCTTATCCTCCAAGCAATGGATTATATAGCAACACTGCTGTTCTTCGAGAAGGATGGATTTGGCATTAAATAACCTACAAAGGTTGATATGCCATTAAACAAAGAAACCAATACCAAACCAATAATGCTTTGGTTGAAAATCTCTTGGGCTATTTTTGGAGTATAAGATTATCTCAGGTTAGATTAGAGTATAATATTATCTCAGGTTAGATTAGAGTATAAGATTATCTGAGGTTAGATTAGAGTATAAGACTATCTCAGGTTAGATTAGAGTATAAGATTATCTCAGGTTAGATTAGAGTATAAGATTATCTCAGATTAGATTAGAATAAGAAGTCGGGGGTTTGGTAGATAATTCATTAGCTGAGGGCTATCTAATTATCGATAAAAAAAGATAATTAATTCTAACTAATTACTAGTCATGAGATTGAAATTAGCGCAATATCTCTCAACCAGTAAATAGTTCATCGATGGTGATGAACATAAAGAAGGTGCGTCTATTTAACCTAGCCTTCCGACACAAGCAGGATATGACACAAGGTCAATTTTCAAGCAGAGTACAACTAGTTGAATTCAGGCTTTTACTTCATTTTGAATGGTTGTCGTACCAAGGGTAAACAATCCAGTCTGCACTAATAATTACCCACAGTAGAGAGGGCAAGAGTTGGATATATATATATATATATATATATATATATATATATATATATATATATATATATATATATGTGTGTGTGTGTGTGTGTGTGTGTGTGTCCAACTCTCTTCAGTTTAGCATAAGTATGAAGTTTGAAGAGTTAAATGCAAAAAAGTTCATTTCAGACAATTCAGTTAAACGTAATTACGGTTAAGTTTTATTTGACCCATAAATAGGAAAATACCAGGTGTTACCACTCCAAGCCAGAGTGGACCAGGGAGCGATGGCAATGAAGGGATACTCCGCATTCCCCAAAGACCCAACCCTGGAGCCTCGTCATAAGATTGTTTAGTGTCATATCATGGACACTCATTGGGGTGGAGTCTTACCCCGCTTCAGAGAAGCAGTCGGTGTATTCTACAGCCGCAGCTGACTGGGTAAAGAGTTTGTTTGGAATACTTGAAGCTTTCAAATTATTTGCATCAGCATTTTTTATTTGAAATCATACAAATGTGCGTAAATTATTATTATTATTATTAGAATATTTGATGGTGTATTACGGTGTGTGTAAACATGAAAATGTTTAGAGTCAAATTAAAATGTTTGCAATGGAAGGTTGAAAACTTAAATTGTTCGGATGGTTGGGGATACCAATGTTGTATACTACACGAATACATACGTAAAAACATAACACTGGCGAAAACAGGCAAATACAAATACATAAGCAGGACTCAGTTGTTCAGATACGAACGGATATATTAACTTCTGACTTCGGTTCTACGACACGTGGAGAGAGACACAATTCTTACACTACTAACTATCCCCAACGCGCGGCGCATCTTGTGATGTTTAAGATCTTTGTCGGTAGAGATCCGAAAAACCCATCTATATCTTCAACATCCCAAATTCAACTCTCAACTGACTCTTTTTCAAAATCATCAAATTCTCAGGACCATTTCTTCCGGGCATGACGTCATCCACACTCCAGCCTTATTTCCTGTCTGGGGGTTAATCATGACAATGGTGATTGTCATATCCTTTGCGCGCGAGCGTAAACTGCACCAATTGACTATGCACCTGGGCTCTTAACCCGAACAGTTCAAAGCCCAACCAAACTGAATGATAAAATATAATTAACAAAAAATGATTAATATAAAAAAATCATTCCTTAATTATATAACACCAACCCTTGAAGGTTATTCAATACCAACTTCTTCTCACACACACACACATATATATATATATATGATTCGTGAGCGAATATTTTGTAAGTAACACAATTTGTTTTTACACAGTTAAGTATAAAAAATAACTTAAGATTTTCATTTGAACTATAATGGGACCCTTACAGTTACAACTACTTCGGATCAGTGTGGATCTGGGAGTAATGGCAATGAATGAGTACTCTATATCCCCAAAAGTTCCTGAACTGGAGCATTACCATCAGATGGTTAAGTGTCATATCAAGGACGCTCGTTGAGGAGGGTGCTTATTTTACCCAAAATTTCCGTTTTTGTAAATCCACTTAATGCAATATCAATCAAATACATTAATCGTTATACACTGAAATTCTCAGAGAAATATTTAGCTAATAACTCAGCTGAAGTCATTAATTTCCATCACTCTCCGTCTCTGTCTGTCTGTCTCTCTCTCTCTCTATATATATATATATATGCGCTCCTCCCACAGGGGGTTGAGCACTCTGGCGAAGGAATTAACAGCTGCCACTAGCGTAATGCAAAGCTCTTCTAACGAATTCAGCACTCCGGTATCCGATAGCACAAAATGTAAACAAGCGAAAGTTAATACATATACGTTAAAAATCGCCGTATTGACGTTAGGTCGTAGTTGGTTGAACGGTATGTTATCGGTCTAACGTAAAGTTAGGCAGGTTTCGATCCCAACGTAGCGTCCAACGTGTCTTGCCATACTGAAGAGTTGTGATACAGCAAAACTATATATATATATATATATATATATATATATATATATATATAAGATAATGTAATAACTATGACTAGAAAATCCGGCAAACACTCACATACGACATACGGAACACTGTACAGCTGTTTCGACCTTATTTGGTCTTATCAGCAGGGTATACCGTTGCTGGTTCGATCTCCAGTGGTGGAGATCACGGTATCCACTGCTGTTGAGACCAAATAAGGTCGAAACAGGTGTTTGTACAGAGTTCCGCATCTGAGTGTTTGCCAGATTTTCTAGTTATCGTTATTACATTATCATATACGTAATTCCTCTACTTAGTTTACACACACACACACACACACACACACACACATATATATATATATATATTTATATATGATACAACTGTGAAAGCATGTATGATACCCTGTCTTCATCAGCAACCAACCAGGGGTGATACCACCGTTCGATGGCTTAAGTGGTACTCTCTCTCTCTCTCTGTCTCTCTCTCTCTCTCTGTCAATATATATATATACACACACACATATATATATATAAATAAATTTAGGAAAGTTAAAATAATTCCGACGCTATGTAAATATACAAATATCAAGAAACATTCATTCAGAGGATGATTTTATTTATAGTCGAATAATTTTCCATCGTTAAATGTGAATATGTGATGGATCTTAAAATTGAATTATATTCAACTTTTTCGTTTCATTTCAAAATTGAATATAACCATTACACCACGATAGCTTCCAGGGATAGATAGATAGATTAAATCAATTATAATTCATTACCTCATAGATAGATAGATAGATAGATAGTCTGTTCATTTCTATGGTTTGACCTGGTGGAAATAAGCTGTGAGATAGATAGATAGATAGATAATGAACAGCTTGAATTTGATTTTTCCCAATATGCACCGACTGATTGATATGGGCCGAACGATTTAGATTAATCTGTGTATACATACAGAGATTAAATACTTGTTTATCGAGGATATGTGAAATGTTAGTCAACAGCTGAGTTTCATGTTCAAGTTGATTTTTGAAGAATAATATCCGGTATCCATTCTCACATGATTACGTGTGACACCAGAACCAAGTCTATAATAGGGATTGGTCTGGCCTCTAGAATATTTTGCTTATAAGTAAGTAAAGTTGGCGACCGTAGTTGAGGGTGACCTGATCCTATTTACCAACCCCTCCGCTCGGGCAAGATATGACACAAGGTCAATTTTTAAGCGGAGTTTAACAGGTTTGAATTCAGAGTTTTCCTTCTCCTAGACTAGTTGCCTAACCAAGGCTGAAGAAGCTAGTCTGTCCTACTGTTTACCCATAGCTGGAGGGAGAATAATTGGATTCATACCTTTCTCAAGGGTATTAGTGCTATTGAGGGTGACCTGATGCTCCCTTTTTGATAGCTACTACACCGAGATGTAGGGAAAGGCGCTAGTCCTTTTCCCTGGATTTCCAATGGGCCGGGAGAGCTGGGCTCAATCCCAGGTCGCGTCATACCAAACACTTTAAAAATGGTACTTGATACCTCCTTGCTTAACACTCAGCAATATAAGCTACATATCAAGGGAGTGGAGCAATTCAGGGAATGGAGTAGCGCCCTTCCCTACACCTCGGTGTAGTTGCTATTGAAAAGGGAGCCTTCAGGTCGCCCTCGACTAAAGGGAGACAACTTTACTTTACTTACTTATGAAGCTTATATCACCCACCTATGGGTTAATGGGTACCGACCCATTAGCATGATGGTTAGAGTGTTTGCCAATGGTCAGGGAGACTGGGGTTCAATCTTAGGTTGAGTCATACCTCAGTGTAGTAGCTATTGAAAAAGGAGCCTTCTGGTTACTCTCGTTTACAGTCGCTTATGGGTTAGATAATATTACGGTTATTGTTTCTTTCTAAATGGATGTCTCACGAAGGTTGATGTACCATAAAATGACCCAACCTAATACAAATAATCTTAAAACAGGTCTATTTGACTTGAAGATGAGACTCTAACTGGTACTACTATATCCGGTTCAGCATGGTATATACTCGTCTTATATGGGGGGGGTGAGAAATGATTACAAACTAATTTAATGAGATCTTTACATAATTCAATTGTAATCAAGTTGTGAGTTTGATCCTTAATGGAAGCCCTGTATTTGAAACCTGCTGGTAAACGTTAACCATTGGTTGCCGAGTTTTGATTAACAGCCGGAAGTTTCAAACGAAAACACGCTTCTGAAGATGGGAGAAGTCCTTGTTCCATAGTGGCTAACGAAATGGATTGCGACCCCGTAGAAAGCGGGTTCGAACTCACCCTGTTACGTTCACTTCTGGACAAATGCCCTTGGGAAAGAATGCTATTCTTCAACAAGAATGGGTTTGGCATTAAATAACCCTCGAAGACTGATATGTCATTAAAGAAAAAAAAGCCAAACCAAACCAGACCCTCAATATTTATATATATGTGTGTATGTATGCACACACACACACACACACACACACATATATATATATATATATATATATATATATATATGATACCTAAAAGAGCCAGAAACTACCTACTTAGGATAATTCTGAAGCTAGAATTATCCTGAAGATCCGTTTAGTGAAACCTAGGTAGATAGTTTCTGGCTCTTAAGGCATTCTAGTTTTGCTCTATATAGTGTATTGAGCACTTTTACGTATTCGCTTAGGTAACTCAATCAGTGTTTTTTTTCTTTTGGCTAGACATTGGGGACCTGGTTGATTATTTTCAAGCAATACGGATGTTTTTAGTCTTTTCTTTTTACATTAATCTTTTCCCCTAGATATCAGTTTGTGAAATATTTTTTTTCATTTACAAATTGTATCATATGGTTCTTTTTCACTCCCCCAGAGTTTTAGTCATAGGTATATATATATATATATATATATATCACACCATCTTCATCATCCCCAAGGCGTCCCAATAACACAGATTCCATTAACTTTTTTGACTTCTGTTTCCATACGCCGTCGACCTTAGCAAATCCTCTTGACGGCATCCTGTGTCCACACAGGTGCAGATGAAAATAATTTTTTTCTTCTCGGCTAGAACTAATGTGTCTATGCGTAAGAGATCATCGGAGACCGTCCCCCATGACTTCGTTCTTACGTTTTCAGTAGTGCCCACTAGAATGTCTGGCTGGTCTTGCTTGGATGACTTGTGTGATGGGAGGTAAATGGCCGTACAATAATTGTTTTGCACAATGCTGATTCTAGGATTAGTTCAAACAGTCTGCTGCATCCTTTTGTCATTCTTATCTAGCTTTTTCTTCAAGCGTTTCGCCCAACCCATGTAGTGCATCCACATAGTTGTACTGACGCGGCTACAGAATTCCTTTTTTATTTTATTTGAGAGATCGGATTTCCATAGAGACGTTAACCTATCATTATCAGTTGATGCCTTTTCTATATATGTCGACGTTATTTTCTTTTACTGATATATATATATATATATATATGTGTGTGTGTGTGTGTGTGTGTTTCTATGTGATTTAAACAAGTTTAGTTTTCATTGTCTCAAGCTGTTTAATGAATTGTTTTGACTGACATTTTCTATCACTGTTTAAATCAGGAAAAGAAAGAAAGAGTCCAAGATAGAGAGATAAATAGATAGATAAAAACAGACTGGGAAAGAAAGAAAGAAAGAAAGAAAGAAAGAAAGAAACTGGGATATATAGAAAAAAGAAAGAAAGAAAGAAAGAAAGAAAGAAAGAAAGAAAGAAAGAAACTGAGAAAGAAAAGAAAGAAAAAAAAGAAAGAAAGAAACTGAGATAGCTAGATAGATAGAAACAAAGAGGGAAAGAAAGAAAGAAAGAAAGAAAGAAAGAAAGAAAGAAAGAAACTGAGATAGATAGATAGAAACAGGGAAAGAAAGAAAGAAAGAAAGAAAGAAAGGGGATGAAAAATGGGAATAAAAAGGGAAGAATAGCACAACAATTATTAGAAAAATCTTATCCCCTGTAATAAGACATCCTCTCATGAGACAAAGGCATCTATCCTAGATAGATCTTTCTCATGCCCATGTGCCAGCCTTAGTGAAACACTATAAATAACTGCTACTGAGACGAGTGATTTTGGACTTATAAAAACGAAAACAAACAAAAAAAAATAAGTCATATAGGTTTAAAGTAAAATAAAAGTTTACTCAACGACAGACATCCCTCACCCACAAACAGCCAAATGCACATCTGTGTTTACGAAATGCAATAAAAAACGATTATTAACCTTTTACACATCAGATACAGAAGTATATTGATATACAACGGCGAAAAACTGATGGGAAATCCCAAAGTCAATAAACAGGGAAATAAATTATTTCAATTTGTAAACAATATTCTGCTATTAGGCTATAGAACATCGAGAAGATATTTATTTCAGTACTCTAGTCAACTGAGTGTAAGAAGGGTATAAATAAGATCTCATGAACTAGCATATATATATATATATATATATATACGAGGATCATTAAATAAGTTTCCAGACTTTTTTCGTCTGGGCAATTTTATTGATAGTACACACATAAACTCTAGTCCCCTTCGAAGTAATCTCCTCCAGCTGCAATGCACTTCTTGTACGGTTCCAACAACTTCTGGAAGGCTCCATGGAAGTCCTCTTGTGTAAGCGTGTGAATGACCTTCGTCACAGCCACTTTCATCTCCTCAATTCTCTCATAACGACAGCCTCTGAGCTTAGGGAATAACCAAAAGTCACAGGGAGCAAGGTCTGGACTATAGGGAGGGTGAGGAACCGTCTTGATGCCCGTCTTGGTCAAATAGTCTGTGACAAGGATGGAGTTGTGGACTGGTGCATTGTTCTTCAGGAAATGCCATTGACCCGATTTGAAGAGTGCTGGTCTCTTCCCAAGGAATCTCCTTTAAAACCTCAACATAGTAACCCTAACCCTAACCGTTTGGACAATCAACTCTGGTGTATTGACTTCCTTACTCCTCCAACACCTCTCATCATCCTTCACAGACTCCCTGCCTTCCTTGAATCTCTTATGCCACTTAAAAACTAATGCTCGATTCATGCAAGATGCTCCAAAAGCAGTGTGAAGCTTTCCATACCTTTCTGTGGCATTTTTTTCAAGTTTAAAACACAAATTTATTGCATATCCTTCTTCTAAAGTGTCCTCACGTCCAGATTAACTTTTTGAAATTCACCAGCTGTGACAATCAGGCTTTAGGAGGGTGTATTTCAATTGCTACTGTTGATGTTCATTTGAACCTGAAAGCATAAAAATTGGTCAGTCATGTCATAAGATGTATAGCAATAACATACTGATTTTCCAAGAGTCTACAAGAATTTTAAATGCCTGTACAAAAACTCTGGAAACCTACTGAAGGCAACACGTATATATGCTAGTTCATGAGATCTTATTTGTACACTTCTTACAATCAGTTGACTTGAGTACTGAAATATATATATATATATATATATATGTATGTATGTATGTATGTATATTTGGGCAGCATTTCTAGTACTTTCTGCCCGACTTTGGGCCATAATCAGGAGAGGATCTATTACAAAAGTTATGTAACTTTTGTTTTTGCATATTACCACTATGTAAGAGCGTCTTTACCGTTGAAGATTATGGCGTTTGCTTTTAAATGGGTTTCTATTATTAGTGTCAGTAGCTAAAGATATTTAAGTACATTAGCACTGGTTTGAAAATTAATTCTATTAAGTGTCGGTTGCATGTTTCTAATATGTAGTGCTTCGAGAATCTGTAG
>CAUZXS010005328.1:95000-96982 GCA_963585895.1 Sepioteuthis lessoniana | reverse complement strand
ACCTGGAGGCGGCAGAAAAGTGTATTCCAACAAAACCTAGAACTAAATATAGAGTCCCTTGGGAAACGCCAGCAGCTAGAGAAAAACGTGCACTTGTGAAGACTGCCTCCAAAAACTATCAACAGAACCCAACAAATACAAATGCACGAGAACTAGAAAAGGCGCAACATCAATTAACAGGAATATACCTAAAAGAACAGGCAGAATACGTACAAAATCAGATAGATAAGATTAGAGACTCGGTGGAAGATAGGCAATCCAGGATAGCCTGGCAAACAATAAACGAAGTAAGTGGAAGGAAGAGCACAGCCAAAGCAAAATTGAAAGCTGCAAGCCAACAAGAAAGAATAAAACTGTGGGAACAGCATTTCAAAAATCTACTAGGAAACCCACCGGAAATAACGGATGAACCGATCACCAGAATTATTAGTAAGCAATTAGACGTAAAACTAGGTCCTTTCACCAAAGAAGAACTCGACACGGTTCTCAGAAGAATTAAAAATAGGAAAGCGGCGGGGCTAGACGAGATCCCCCCAGAAGTGTGGAAGACGAGACAATTCGACGATATACTGCTCCGGCAATGCAACGCAGTCTATAGTCAAAATAGGATAGAACGATGGACGAAGGGATGCATCCTTCCATTCCCTAAAAAAGGCGACCTCGGACTAGCCAAGAACTACCGAGGGATAACACTTACATCCATAGCAGCCAAAATCTACAATGCCCTACTACGAAACCGCATAGAACCCAAAATGGAAAACATCCTTAGGAAAAACCAAAATGGCTTCCGGAGAAACAGATCCACAACCTCACAAATACTGACCATCCGTAGAATCCTGGAAGGCGTTCGGGCAAAAAACTTACAGGCGACATTACTATTTGTCGACTTTACCAAGGCCTTCGATTCCATACACAGAGGGAAGATGGAGCAAATCCTACTAGCTTACGGCCTACCAAAAGAAACCGTAGCAGCGATAATGATTCTCTACAGAAACACCAAAGTAAAAGTACGTTCACCAGATGGAGACACGGAATACTTCGACATTGTTGCAGGAGTACTACAAGGAGACACACTAGCCCCGTACCTCTTTATCATCTGTCTAGACTATGTGCTTAGGACTTCGATAGACAAAATCAGAGAAAATGGCTTTGAGCTGACTAAGAGAAGAAGCAAAAGGTACCCCGCAAAAACAATCACGGACGCCGACTACGCTGATGACTTGGCGTTACTAGCGAATACGCCTAATCAAGCAGAGACACTACTACATAGTCTGGAACGAGCTGCAGCTGGCATTGGCCTACATGTCAATGCAAACAAAACCGAATATATGTGTTACAACCAAACAGGCAACATTGCCACACTAGACGGAGCCTCTCTGAAACTAGTCGACAAATTCACCTACCTAGGAAGCAGCGTCTCATCAACCGAGAAGGACATCGACACACGACTGACGAAGGCATGGACAGCTATCGATAGGCTCTCGATCATATGGAAGTCGGACCTAACAGATAAAATGAAACGCAGTTTCTTCCAGGCAGCGGTTGTGTCGATACTGCTATATGGATGCACCACATGGACGCTTACGAAACGGCTGGAGAGGAGGCTGGACGGAAATTACACAAGAATGTTGAGAGCAGTATTAAACAAGTCCTGGCGACAACACCCCACGAGACTCCAACTATACGGACACTTGCCCCCCATCACAAAAACTATACAAGTTCGACGAACCAGACACGCAGGACACTGCTGGAGAAGCAAGGACGAGCTCATAAGCGATGTACTCCTGTGGACCCCCACTCATGGATGTGCAAGAGTGGGACGACCAGCACGAACTTACATACAGCAGCTATGTGAGGACACGGGTTGTAATCCTGAAGACCTGCCGGAGGCGATGAATGATAGGGAGAAATGGCGAGAGACGGTCAGGGATATCCGCGCAGGCGGCGCGACATGATGATGATATTTATGTGCACATATAGGA
>CAUZXS010005328.1:72500-90000 GCA_963585895.1 Sepioteuthis lessoniana | reverse complement strand
CTTCTGTCTTTCTTTCAAATCAACTGCTTTACTTTTGATTTTTATTTCAAGTTTCGTATCAACATTTTACGACGATACTTTTATTCATTTCTTCATCTTTCTCACATAGCAAATAATTTTATTTCTATGTTTTCAATCGATAGTATCGTATTTTTTTATTTCTTTTAATTTGTGTATCATTGTTTTACAACGATACTCTTTTTTCCGTTCGATCATAAATAAAAAAATTATGACTGTTTGTTCAATTACCTGGATTCTTTTTTCTTTGTCTTTATTGTTCATACATTTTTCTTTCTTATTTTTCATTTTTTCGTTTCTTCAAAAGGAAAAAGGGAGGATTATTTTGATATCTGAATTCTTTTACTCGTCTCTTTCTTTCTTTTTTTATTTTCTCTTCTTTTCTTTCTTTCTTTCTTATCATAAAGAAAAAAATGTATGACTGTTAATTTTAATTTCCTTGATTTGTTTCCTTTTTCTTTTTTTCCTTTTTACTTTTTTCATCCCTTCTTTATTGCATTGGTTCTTATAAAGAAAAGATATGTATGATTATATTATTACCTTGATTGATTCTTTCTTTCTTTCCTTCCTTCTTTCTTTCTTTCTTTTTTTCTTCTTAATACTTGGTTTTCTTTTGCTCTTTTACAATTCTTTTTGCCGGTATCTCACAATAATAATAATTTCTGTACTTTCTTTCTTTGTAAGAATTTGTATATAAAAGTCTTATAACGATGATTAATTTTGTTTCAATCTGTTTTCGTTGCCTTTTTTCATTATTACCGCATTTTTACAATATCTCTTTCAAATTACCTTTTTTTCTCTATAATCTTGACATCATTATTTCATGAAGTGGTTGGTGTTCTTCCTTCATTCATTTTTCCGCTCTTTTCTTCCTTCATTTATAATCATATTTTTCTTTCTTTCATTCTTGCTTTCCTTCTTTCTCCTCTAAATGACGCTAGTTTTTTAGTCTTTTAAAGTCATTCTTCTTGATTGCATTGAATGTGTGGAACGTTATCTTTTGTCCTTTTTACCGTTTTAGTCATTTTGACTGTCATTTTTATCCAAAATATTTTTAATGTATTTTCTTTCTCTGAGCGTCTGACTTTTCTCAATTTTTCTTGTTCGCATAGAGTCATTTGCATGATTGGTGTAAAATAATACTAAACCAAAAAAATGTTTGAATAAATGGCTAAATAGATTCAAAGATATCTCAAAACCAAGGGATATCTAGGATACGGATCAGATATATATATATATATATATATATATATATATATATATATATATATATATATATAAGGCAAAAATAAGGAGACAAAACACTGACGAGGAAAAGCATTTCTGACGATGTTTGTTAAAAAGGAAAGATAGATGAAACAATCTCATGGATTTGCATGCACGAATATATATATGTATATATATATGTGTGTGTATGTGTGTGTGTGGGTGTGTGTATATATATATATATACTCAAATACACACACATACACTCACCCATACTTATGTGGGTGTGTCCGTGTGCTAATATATATGTGTGTGTGTGTGCGTGCGTGCGTGCGTGTGTGTTTGTGTGCTTATATATATATATGTGTGTGTGAGTATTTGTGTGTATATATATATAGATATATATATATGTATATAAATACAACTACACACACACACACACACATATATATATATATATATATGCGTGTGTGTATGAGTGTGTATTAGTGTATATATATATATATATATATATATATATATATATATATATATATATATATATATATATATATGATTTTATATATTCATTCATAATATATTCATATATACATGTATACTAGACGCACACATGTATAACATATATTATCGTTGAAACACGACTTCAAAAAATTGTACAGAATGGATTAATTTCACATAGTGTTAATAAGCTTTGTCAAGTATGAATTCAACCATCCTACCCCTAACAATGTATGAATAGCAGGGCAGACAGTCGTTTCAAGAGTTGATATGCTAACTTGTATTCAAACTTTTTAAACGTCGCAAAAATTGAATTCATGTCGTATCTTGCTTGTGTTGCGTGATTTGTAAATACATACATACATATGCATGTACATATACGTACATATGAACAAATACACATACACACACGCACACTCTCTCTCACACACACACAGACACACACACATATATATATATATATATATATATATAATTGTATAGAATAATATATACATAAATATGCATATTTATATACGTATACCACTATATATATATATATATATATATATAAACCTAAATGGACATATATATATATATATATATATATATATATATATATATATATATATGAAATAAATACATGCATACACCAACGCACTCACACACATATATGTAATAAAAGTACATATAAATGTCCAAATACACCTACATATCCACGGACACACTTATGTAAATATGTATGTGTGTGTGTGTGTACATACATACACTTATAAATATAGTAATTTACGAAGCTCTTTGCTTTGATGTATCTCAAGGCCGATTTTATATACATATGTAGACACACACACACAGACACACACATATATATATATATATATGTATATATATATATAACGCAAAATGTAAACGTACGAAAGCTAATACATGATGTGTTACAATTTCCGAACTGACGTACGTCATCTTTGCGGGCTGAGTGGTTGGATAGTAAGTTTAACGTAGATGTGTCTTCGTCTCGATCCCAGCTTCTAGGATCAAGCAACACTGAAGTAATGTGATTCAAGAAAAAAGTCTGTATGATGGTTTAGCTTGGTTTGGTTTGCCTGGTTTTTATCAACCAAAATATGTTACTTAATGTACAATCCATTTTTATACAAAAATACAGTTTTAATCCAAACAATTCAATTTAGTTAAAATAGTTCTATTTCAAGTAATTCAATTCAATATAAGTTCGCAGTTTTGTTCAATTTGAGCTATATATATGACCCTACCCAATGTTACCTCTCCAGGCCCGAGTAGACTTGGGAGTGATGGCGATGAGGGTGTACTTCATGTTCCCTAAATATCCAGCATTACTAGAACCTTACTATCAGATTGTTTAGTGTCATATCCAGGATAATCATCGTGAGAGTATTACATACACACACGCGTGAGCGCGCACACACACACACACACATACATATATATGTATATATATATATATATATATAAATTATATAGAGACATATACATGAAATGAATACTGGCATATATATATATATATATATATATATATATATATATGCATAAATAGATAGATAAATATGCATACAAATGCATATGACTCCATATATTTGCATGTAGAAATATATTCATACACACAAACGCGCGCACACACACTATATATATATATATATATATAACCTGTACATACAACATACATACCTATATATATTTCGTTATTGTGTATCATAAACGCGTTTCTGATTTTATTGATTTGATCTTATATGTATTATTTTTTGTTCTTTTTATGTTTGTTAGTTTTCTTTCTGCCATTTGAAGTTTCTGTGAGTTGTCGTTTGTTGGGTTTCTTTTATTACATAAGTATACTTTTTTACGTCATCTTGATTTTTCCCTAAATGCCAGTATCTCCTATGGAACTCGGTGTTTAGCTCTCTGTGCCTTCTGCTGCTACTTCCATGTGGGCATTGACAAAGTTTTCCTATTCTTCATTTGGGTCATGTGTTTAGATATATCCTGAAGAATATCGAATTTGTTTCTTACGGTTTCTGTATATTAATTGCTAGTATCGCTATTGGTAAGCAAGGATCTGTCGTATCTTGTTTTGACTGTTTCTCCTCATTTATGCAGATTCATACTTATCTTTGCTGTGACAATTCAATGACCAGAAGATAATCTATCAAAAATGAGAGTGCTATTCATCCCCTTCATTTTTTATGAGGATACAATCTGTCTGTGCTTTAGAATTTATTGGGTAGGTATAGGTCTATAATTTTCTCACCCCTTTTTTAAATTTAGTATCAAGGAAAGCTTGTCGGTTTTCGAGTGAGATGTCTGTTAAATATTCCCCATTACTGTTTGACAAGTAGTGTAATTAGAATTTGTTTCTTTCGTCCATGCTTATTCGATGATTAATACTTTGTGTGTGGGAATGCTACTAACAAGAGAAGATGACTTTAGTGGGACTGCCACAAGATGATAGTTGTGCAAATTTTGCCGTTATATGAAGCACAGATCATTCTTAGTTGTATTTTCTCTGTGTTTTTTTATTGATTTTAGAGCACCAGGAATAAGAAATATTCCTATCCCTCCCATGACCACATTGTTGGAGTTTTTCCACGCAGATACCAAGACAAACGACCATCCATATTCAGTATTATGTTATTTTATTTAGTATTCACTATTGTCGTATAAATGTTCTTATATGGATACTATGTTTATGTTACTCTATTCTGCAGAAAATATTAGCTCACGTAACTGGCCTATTTTATCTAATGTCCCAACGTTAAATGTCACAGTATTTTTACATCAGAGTAACTTTTGATTGGATTCGAGTTTGAACTCTGTTGGTGATTCTTCAAACATTAGGGCAAGAGTTGCAACAACGCAAAATGCTACGCACCTTGGATATAGGGTTTGATTTGCAGGCACGGTAAATTTTCATTCATTGACTGTTTTCCTCTTATCAATTGACTTTATCCTAATAGATGATGAGTAGTGGTTGATTTCTGACTGAGCTATTTGACCCTAGCCGTTGACCTTTAAAGTTCTTCCGCCCAGCATCTATTGATACTCACCATTGACCCAGCTTCGGATTAACCCATGTTACTTCAAATCCACCATGCTGCTTCCCATGACTTCTAGTGATATATATTCAGATAATATTTTCCCCTTAGATTTGTTGATGTTTAACGTAGATAAAGTCCAGCAATTATATTTTTAACGGAGCGCTTTATTTTGTTGATGAAAGAGCTTTTCTATTGTTCAGTATAAGAGAATTTATGATTTCCTACTTTATGTTCAATGTACTTAGTTCCTTGTAGGTTAAAATATTTGGAGTTTCCATATCTTCTACTGATTAGTGGCTTTAAAAGGGAACACAGACACACACACACACACACACACACACACACACATATATATATATATATATATATATATATATTTGTACAAACATATATATATATATATATATGCATATATCATCATTATCGGGTGCCGCTCGCGCAGATTTCCCAGACCCTGTCTCGCTATTCGTACCTATCGTCGATTGCTCTCGGCTGGTATTCCATGCTACATCCTGTTTAAGCACAGAGCTGTTGTTGATAGGTTCTTGCAGGTTACCCTATCCTTGCTCGTCCGTGTAAAGGGGTTCAAAAAAGAATATCGCTTATGAAATCACCCTAAATTCTCCAACAGTGTCCCACATGTCTTGCTCATCTAGTTTGGATTGTTTTCGAGATGGGTGGTAGAGGTGTTTACAGTTGCTGCTTTGTAGGATACTGTCTCGAGGAGTTCTTAAATATAGCTTGCATCATACTTGCACGGTTGCAGTCAATATTTCTTTCCATACGCTTATTCAGCATCCGTGTGGTGTATCCATACAGCAGTACTTGTTTGACCATTGCTTGAAAAACTGCGCTTTATTATATCTGATAGGTCTGACTTCCATATGAGCGATCGTCTATCAATGGCTGTCCATGTCTTTGTTTAGTCATGTATTGATGTTATTTTCGGTAGATGATTCTGAGGAGGGTGAACTTGTTCCATTGAGTATGTAGATGTCGCTTCATTGATTAAAGAACACGAACTCTGTTTTGTTTGCGTCCACATGGAGACCTATGTCACCTGCCACCCGTTCCAGACGATGTAGCTGGGATTCATACTAGGCGAATGTATTTGCCAGAAGGGCTATGTCATAACGTTGTCCGCGTCCGTAATCGTTTGTGTGGGGTATCTTCGGCTCCTTTTCTTTGACAAAGTAAAACATTATCTTTCATTAAATCTATTGACTTTCTTAGTACGTAGTCTTGGCAGATCATAAACAAGTATTGGGCTAATGTCTTCCCTAGCATATATATATATATATATATATATACATGCACATATACATGTATATACATACGTATATATATATATATATATATATGCATATCCATACATATATACATACTTCCATAAATACATATATACATACATATATATAAATGTACTCATATATATTAATATATACACACACATAAATATTATTATATATAACTACACAGACACGCATACGTAAATGGTAACGTACATACAAAAACACATACATACACACATACGCACACAAACACTCACGCACTTACATATATATATATATATATATATATATATATATATATATATATATATAGGGGTCATTCAATTAATAATATGAATTTTGCCCAAAAATTTGTTTGCAAGAAACCGCTTACATGGGTACTTTTTTTCAGGAAATTATCTGTATTCTCCTTCATATTCCAAAAGATCACCTTTACTGACTGCTAAACCCGGAGCATTTTTTTTGCGGGAGAATCTGTGTACCTTCAGTCTACGGTCTCTGTTTTTGTCTTTGGCTCGTAGTGACCAACGTATTTCTGCTAATTTGTTAACATTTTTTAAACAAAACTGGATTCTTCGTACACATCGCAAACTCTAATGTAAATTTCGTCAAATTTGCACATGTCATTCCCCGTCAAAAATTGAACAGTTTGTTTGATTTGCTCTCATTTTGAGTAGCCTTAAAACAACTGTTTTCTGAGATGAAATTAATATTCGCTTTAAACCATGCTGAATGTACATTTTTTTAAATAATACTGAGAAAAAAGTTATTTAGTTTGTTTTTTTTAATACTCTTTATTCATTTATGAACACACACACACACTTATATATATATATATATATATATATATATATATATATATATATATCCAGTCAGCATCCAAAGACAGTGGGTGTGGATTATTTTTTATATAGAATATATGAGGAAAATCATATGAATCTGTCCAGACGGAGAGTATAGAAATATTCTCCGCCGAAATAAATTTATAATGACGACTTAATCGAGTTTAAGTCTCCATCAAATTGCACAATATACGTATATATATATATATATATATATATATATATATATCATCATCATCATATGCTGCTAGCACATATTTCCCAGACCTTCTCTCGCCGTTCGTTTCTATCGTCCATCCATTCCGGTATGTCTTCAAGTCTACATCCTGTATCAGTACAGACCTGTCGTAGATAGGTTCTAGATGGTCGCCCAACGCTTGCTTGTCCGTGTGAAGCAGTCCACTTGAGTACATCGCTAATGAGTTCGTTCTAACTTCTTCACAAGTGTCCCACATGTCTTGTTCGTCTAATTTGGAGGGGTTTTGAGATGGATGGATGGTTGGTGGCCGTACAGCTGTTGTTTTGTGGGATGTTTTTTTCCAGGATTTGTTCAATACAGCTCATAGAATTCTTGAGTAATTGCCGTCACACTTTTTCTTCATGCGCTAAGTTAGCCTCTATGTGGTGCAACGATACTTCTCCAGCTTTTGCTGGGCCGTCTGACAATCGTGCCGGATGGGCTATCGAAATCAATGGCAAATTCGAGGCCGAAAGACCCTCAACTACGGCTGGGCCACCTTCGGGCGGGCGAGCTGCAAACTTTGTCCCCTATGTATAGCACTAGCTGTCTAGTTGAAGCTATAACCCGACATACGTGCCCGGATCCAAATTTGGATTCGTAAAACTGCTTGCCTCATTAGACCCACATTGCACTTAGTGGATCGATGAGCAGCACAGACCAGCAGGGTTCTAGTCTCAGCTCGTTCCCGAACTTCCCCTCCCCTAGATCCCCACTATAATCATTGACCTTGTGTCAGGTCCTGTCTGGTGAGAGGCAGCGACATATATCTACGTGGTGCAACGATATAGTAGTATTGACACGACTGTTGCTTGAAAAAATGCCTTTTATTTAATTGGATGTCTGACTTAAATATGAAGGGCGAGATGATCACCGTTTAGTGTGGAGATGTTGTCTATTTAACTGAAGGACATCAACTTCGTTTTCGCTGGGTTAATATGGATTCTACTCCACCTGCTGCACGTTCTAGACTATGAAGCAGGGATTGGGCCTGGGCAGATGTTTTTGCTATAAACGTTATTGTTATATAATAGCCGAGGGATTTCGGTTCATGCCTTTGACTTTAGTAAGGCTGAGAGCCTTTCGGCTCGGCGCATGGGTTGGTTGGGTGCAACATTGAGGCAGGTGTTAACGCGGGCGCGCACGGGCGGATGGAGGTGTCACTCAAATATAATAGTCCGAGACGAAACGCAGTGACAGGGTGCGGGTGACGTCACGCACCGGAAGCGCGCGGATGTTTGTGGGAGATTTGAAGAAAGTAAGTGTTGAGAATTAGACGTCAAACGAGAAGGATCGACTTTTGGAGCTCGCAGACGCGAGGCGAACTTGCGCCCTATGGGGGGCCGCTCGAGACGAGGGCCAAATGAATAAGACAGCATAGAAGATTTTGCCTCTCCCCCTTACGTCGAAACCTTTAACTGAAAGTTAATAAAAAGGTTTCGTACATGAACGAGTAGTCGTTACGTGTTTTCGAATTCCGAGATTCCTATGTTCTTTATATGTCTTAAGTTATGAACATTATCTGTCTATTTCCCAAATAGCTGTATCTACCTATGGCACATTATGTCAATAGCTATGTCCATGTCCCTAATACTTTGTGCAGAGAAACGTCTGCTTCAAGCCTTTGCCCGAATAAAACCATTTCCTTACCTTTAATCTAAACAATATTCGAAGTATGTAATCTCGGCAGATGATAAACAGGTATGGGGCTTATGTCTCCCCTTGAAGCACACCTGCGACAATTTCAAAATGTATATGTTTACATCCGTTAATAGGAACTTTTACTTTTCATCGAGCACGTTTCACAGAGGAATACTAAAGTTAAGCATTGATTAATCTGTCCTGAACTCAGATTGATGATTGTATCGGCACAACAGATATCGGAAGCAATTTGTGAGACATATTAAAGTACATATACATACTCACTAACAGATAGAGAGTTAGAGACAGTGAAAGTTGGGTCGAAAGATAATAATAAAGCACCACAGAGTGATTGATAGATTAGTTGATTGATTTGAACGGTATGTCAATTCATCAATTTTTTTTTCTTTTTACCGACATGTTTTGGAGAAACTGATTGTTTGTGCTTAATTACGTCTTTGTGTGGTTATTTCTTGATTAATTTTTATGTTACTTAGTGTTCTATCGAATACAGGTCATTTTGAAAAGTTGAGAATTTGGTATATATATATATATATATATATATATATATATATACAAGTATATATATATATATATATACTAGTATATATATATATATATATATATGCATATATACAAGTATATATATGCATATATACAAGTATATATATATATAGTGCAAGTAAATGGAGACTCAAACTCGGTTAAGCTGTCATAATAAATTTATCTCGGCGGAGAACATTGTTGGTATATTCTCCGTCTCCACGGATGACTCTTTTACATGCTCTGTATTGTCCCAGAGAATAAATAGGGAACTAACAATAGCCATACATTGAGCACTCTCATAGATTTATATGATTACCCTCATATATTCTATGTAAAACGATAATCCACACCTACTGTCCTTGGACACTAACTGGATAATTTATATATATATATATATATATATATATGCATATATACAAGTATATATATATATATATATATATATATATATATATATATATATATATATATATATATATATATAGTGCCTTCGATAAGTTTCAAGACTGTTTTGTACAGGCGTTTAAAATTGTCTTAGACTCTTGAAAATTCAGTATGTTATTGCTATACATCTTAAGTATTGATAGGACACTATCAAGTGCTACCACTCCCGGCCAGAGTGGACCTGGGAGCAATGGTAATGAAGAGGTCCTCAGCATTCCCCAAAGCTCCATCATTACTGAAGCCCCATCATCAGATTGTTTAGTGTCATACGCGGGACACTCGTTGGGTGCGGTGGGGGTTCTTATCCCTCTGCAGAGATGCAGTCGGTGTATTTTACAGCCCTAGCCGACTAGGCAAAGTTAGAGTTGTGTGACGCATGAAAAATGTTGCTGAGGTCTAGAACATTTTGAACGAAATCCATATTCGAGTTCCATACTGAGAACACTGTGAGTCATTTGGGCTTTTTTAGGCATCGAATGTAGAAAAGAAGGACTCACGAGAGAAAAAGAAACAAAATTAGTATCAGAAGTGTTGACAAAATGTATCAAAACAAGACTTTAACTTTTAAATTTGTGATGAAGGTTTATGATCACATATGAGGAAGTAATATTATAAAGAAGTTATGTCAAAACGCCTTGACGTTAGCGTAGATATGAAAACTACTCAGTGTTAATTCAAGAAAAAAAAATTAGATTCAGTTTCGATGCATTTAGAACAGCAGTTTTAGGTTGATGCACAAGATTGTCCAAGTGTAAACTCCTTCATACTCACTTGGTTCCTTTAGAACAGTCAGCGGGCAGAGCTGTAGAATACACCAATTACACCCCTGCAGAGGTTAAGAACTCCCCGCTCAACGGATCAAGGATAAGTGGAGCAATCAGAAAATGAGTACCACACTTCCCAATACCTTGCTGTAGTAGCCATCGAAAAGGGAGCCTTCGGGTCACTCTCGACTATGGTCGGTCAACTTTCTTATATATATATATATATATATATATATACACGAATAAATGATTCATTAGTAAGACACCACAACGAGTATATTGTATGTGACACTAAACCATCAGATCATGATAGTCAAGTCCTGGAACATCAGGGAATATGAAGTACCTCTTTCTTTTGCCATTACTCCCAGGTCCATTCTGACCCAGAGTTATTGTAGCTATTAGCGTACAACCTATTCATCGAATGAAACTGTTTATCAGTATGATTATTCCTATTGATTAGTATTTGATCGGAATATTTGCGATGAGTAGTCGACAGCAATGATTAAAACTATTGAACTGTGTGCAAGCAAAAGTGCAATGATTCATTCAAAAATTTTAACCACGAACTGTTCACTTAAAAATGATATATTCAAAGAGGATTTGGCATTAAATAACCATTAGGGCTTTATATGCCATTACCTCAAATGATCTATTAATTAATTTTCTGAATTTTAAGCTATTTAGCTAGGTGCAAAGAGATGACTGTTACAATGAATCCTTAGAATTGTGGAGCGGTACTTCGGACTATTTAACTGTGACCAAACGAATTAAAAAAGAAAATAGAATCCATCATAATTATCATAATGGTGTGCCGCTGGTACGGATTTCCCTGACCCTCTCGTCCATTGCTCTCAATACGAACCTATATATATATATATATATATATATATACATATATATATATATATATACTTGTTTAATGGTAGTTAAATGAGAGAGGGAGGAAGAAATCTATTACGAATTGATAGATAAAATCTGCAGAGAGTTAAAAAAAAATGGCCGTAAATCAAGATTTAAAGTGATATGCATATATAAAAATATATAAAATATATGAAGTTATTATGGTTTTTAAATCTTTCATATATATATATATATATATATATATATATATATATATATATAATGGAAGTCCACATGGGGAAGTAGTTAATGCCCCGGTCTGCAATAAACGATTTTGAACTCGCGTTACATTCACTTTTGGACTAATACCCTTAGGAAGGTTTTGGACACCCTTATCCTCCCAGCAATGTTTCTAATTGTGCCATTGTTGTTTTCCTACAAGAACAGATTCGGTATTAACTAACCCATGATGGTTTATATGCCATAAAACAAAGAAACCAGAATAATGTAATTAGAAATGATTATGAATGGTAAATGTGATCTGGAGGTTTTATGCGTGTCCAAGTTTAGGAATGCTCAATTAAATTTCATTCAGGGTTGCCAACCGGAAAAATAAGAACAGATTCGTTCATTTAACCTTTTTGACCCACTTCATATAGAAACAGTATAGAAGTTTCAAAAAAAATTAATATTTCATCCTGTTAAGATGCATTCAATGACGGATTATTTTTTGGATCGAAGACACTCACCTATGTATCAATCAATGCCAGTATTTCTAAATTCTAGCTCACTTCAATCCAAGCTTCATGATGGGTAATTCCTTGTAGAACGATTAATATTGGAAATCATCATTATCATCAGAAATTTTCATTTCATTGATACAAAGCAAAGCTACATAAAATTAGCCTCGCTATTTAATACAGCCACAACCAACCATGATACAATATATATCGAAGGAAGTTGCGATGTTTTAAAAAAATTCCTGCTTTTATATTTCACATAATCGTTTCAACCTCCTCATCTGATTTTCTCCTTCCTTTTATTATGTTTTGGCACTTACAAATAAACACATGAAAGGAGAATTATTAAACGTATTATTTATTCCAATCCTGAGTCATAATATAAGAAATTTAGACATGTGAATATTTCAAAAATAAATGTTACCAAGATTAACACAAATTCTTTGAACCTCGTCTAGAGACTGACCTCTGGTGCAAGACAGTTGCGTGCATGGCATCACCTTAGAACCAATCGGCCTATCTGGCTAGATGACAGCTTTTCATCAAAGTGCTAAGTTTCCCGGCTTTCTTCTTAAAGGTAGTTATTCATAGTTAAAAGGATAAAGAGTAGAAAAACCTCAATGGATAAATACTACACATAAACACGTTTATTCATGGCACTCAAATTGCTGGAAATGTTTATATCTAGAAATCAGACATTAAGATTACATCATGTATTTATCCAAACTCTCCACATTAGTAGGATGCGTCAGATTTACATTAAGTAAAATTTAACTAGCTTGAAATCATAATTTTCCTTTCCATAGATTGGTAGCCATACCAGTTTACCTGTAGCTGTAACGACAAACAAACGGTTTGATATGGATTCTTTGTTTAATGACATTATGTATTTGTGGGTTGTTTGATGACATATCAAATCCTTTTATATTAAGTTTGATAAATTGTTAGAGTCTGCGATCAGCTTTGTAACGAGCTAATTCTGATTTAAAGTTGAACTGAAGAAGGGAGAGATCATTTTCATAACTTTCCCCAGCGTGTTAGTCCAAAAAAAAATGACCATTGTAACCCGAATGGAGACCGAAATGCTTGCTTCGATGTTACAATCCAGAAGGTTAGCCACTACACCAGATAATCTTCTTTTAAAATACATGCATTCACACCATGCCGATTGGTTTAAGCATTACTGAAATGCAAACGGTCTTGTCTAGAATTGAAAATCGAGTAACTTTTTACATTTCCTGCGACAATAACCGTTACACCACGTGTAATACGAGGACCATTAAATAAGTTTCCAGACTTTTTTCCTATAGGAACATTTATTGATAGTACACACATGAAACTCTAGTCCCCTTCGAAGTAATATCCTCAGGCTGCAATGCATTTGTTGTACCGTTCCAACACCTTCTGGAAGGCCCCATGGGAGTCCTCGTGTGTGAGCGTCTCAATGACCTTCGTCACAGCCTCTTTCAACTCCTCAATTGTCTCATAACAACAGCCTCTGAGCTTAGGGAATAACCAAAAGTCACAGGGAGCAAGGTCTCAACTATAGGGAGACTGAGACATTATCTTGATGTCCATCTTGGTCAAATAGTCTGTGACAAGGATGGAGTTGTGGACTGGTGCATTGTCCTGGTGGAAATGCCACTGACCTGATTTGAATAGTGCTGGCCTCTTTCGACGGAATCTCTTCCTGAACTCCCTCAAAACATTAACATAGTAACCCTAACTCTAACTCTAACCCTTTGGCCAATCAACTCTGGTCTATTGACTTCCTTATTCCTCCCATATCTCTCATCATCCATTACAGACTGCTTTCCTTCCTTGAATCTCTTCTGCCACTCGATTCATGCAAGATGGTCGAAAAGTAGTCTGAAGTATTCCATACATTTCCGTGTTTTTTTTACCAAGTTTAAAACATAATTTTATTGCATATCGTTCTTCTAAAGTGTCCTCATGCCCAGATTTCATTTTTGAAATTCACCAGCTGAGACAATCAGGCTTTAGTAGGGTGTATTCTAATTGAATTTGTAGCTGTTCCTTCTAACCTGAAAGCATAAATATTGGTCAGTCATATCATAATATGTATAGCAATAACATTCTGAATTTTCAAGAGTCTACGGCAATTTTAAATGCCTGTATAAAAAAGTCTGGAAACTTATTGAATACCCCACGTAAATTACAGTATCACCCATAAAGATGATAATGGAACAGTTGTCTACGTTTTAAGGTGAATAAGCTACACGAGTTCAAATCCTGAATGAGGTTGTTTACATTTCAGATAGTGTTGATACCGTTGGGAAAGGCATGGATCGAATTATTCTCCATCTAGCTACGGGTAAAATAATTGGGCAGACTGGCTCTAAACTAATAATATCTATTTTATAGTATAGTATTATTAAAATATTTGGTTTGCTTTCTTTGTTTAATAACATATCAAACTTCGTAGGTTATCTCACGCAAAAGTAATCCTTCTAGAGGAATACGGATGATACTATTTAACCCATAGTTGGCGGAGTAAATGTGTCCATACAAGATTAGAATATTGATGTGAAATCGTATGATCCTGGTATGTTTGGTACAGCAAAAGTAACCTTTTTCATAAGAATTATGGGTGTTTATGTTAATGGATGATTCTATATGCTTTTCTGTGTTATAAATTTTTTTCGGCTTCTTTGCTTTATGGCATATGAAATTCTGTGGGTTATTTAGCGTCAAATCCGTCCTTGAATGAGAATATCAGTGATAACATTTAACCCATCTCTGAAGGGCTAAAGGTGTCCATAACTTTTCCGTAGTTATTAGAAGAATATTGATGAGAAATTATAAGATCTTAGTATGTTTCGTATCGAAAAAAGTTTTACAAAAAGAATTAAGTGGGTCATTCTTAAAGGATGAACTACATGCGTTTCTGTGAAATATTTGCTTTCAGGTCTTTGTTTAATGGCATATTAAACTCCGCGGGTTACTTAGACGCCAGAGCTATCTCCATCGAAGGACAATATTAGTACCCTACTCATAGCTAGTCGGATAAGAGATCATACATTTCCCAAGTGTATTAGTTCAAAATTGAACGTAATAGCGATACCAGCGTTCGAAACTGCATGCTACGATATTGCAGTCAAGGAAGTTAACTACAATCCAACAACAGAGTATAGATATAAATAAAAAAGTGTAAAAAAAGAAGAATATGAAGAGTGTATGTTTAAATGTTTAAAGTATTCTTATCCAACTATATTGCTGGTGTAAAACCTATTCTGATGTGCTGTTTTGGTGGTTGGCTGTGTCGGTACCTCAATTCTTTGATGTAACTTGCCCTATTTTTAATAAAAATCCAAGTAACTTGCCCTATTTTTAATTATCATTTTCAAACTCTTATTAGTCCAAGAATGTATTTAGCCACCCTCTCCAACACAAGCAAGACGTACAAAAATATAATCTTATATTTTTATTCTTCGATGGTGACGCTTGCGTGGAGTAGAAGAGCAGTCAGAGAGTGTTCATCCACACAAAGGATTTGTCGGGAGTTAGAGTAGCCAGTGGGAATAGACTTCAGTTAAAATTCCAGACCTTACATAGTCTTAAAAGTCCCACATGACCCACATGGTCACGCCTCATTAAGTACGTAATGCTTGCTTTTCATTGGCTATACTTTAAACGCATGCAATGCTCGTTCACCATTGGCTACGGCTTACACCCATTCATTTTTCCAACCTGATTCACCGTTAGAGAACACATTCTTACCTATTCTTACTATAGCTGGATAGAGTAGACATAGAATCATGACTTTTTCAAGAGTATCAGCGTAAAGTAAAATGCGAACAGCATATTCCAGAATTTGACCTCTGATAACCGATTCCATTTCCCACTACAACAACTGCAACTCTTCCCTGGTTAAAAGTTACACCAGGAGGACTCGGAAAATAGACATCATGTATTAAGAGAAATACTATTTTATGCTTGTTTCTGTGACTGCTTCGGCTATCTTTAACATAATATTAGATATGCGCAGTTTCAAGAATCTACTGATGCTTTTGAAACTTATTCACCCGCTGATAAACGGGTTACTTTGAAGGTTTCGGTACCTATGTGGTCAAGTAACTTTGGAAAAGGTCGTTGAATATTGCCAATTACTGCATGAAAGTGTACTGAAAAGTTTCAGGTCCGACTACGAAGAAAATGATGTAAAACCATGAAGGTTTTGTTTGGTTTCTTTTTATAATGGCATACAAACGTTAGAGGGTAATCTAATGCCATATCCATTCTTGTAAAATAACCGTTATGATTATCTTTAACACAAGTGTGAAGGGCGTTCTTACCTTTCAAAATCGTATTAGTCAGAAAATTAATGTTGTTGCGCGAGTGGAATTCGAACTAACTTACAAGGATGTCACAGGCCAACATGACTTGGGGATTTCCCATGATGCAGTCCTCCTAAAATAATTTCCATTTAAGATTTATATATTTGTATTTTCTGCACATTTGCTATACCGTAGCCTTCACTCAAAGGACATAAAACGTACATGTTATTTCACATATGTGTATCATAGTTCAAGAATTTAGTTTATTTAACTTTTTTTAAAATATCAATAACATTTTAAAAGAAACCAAAAAACAAACAACAAACACTCCTATTAGTAGTGCCAAAAACTTTTCAGCTATCTCTCCATCTTTGTAAAGCTTGACAAGGCCAACCAGTACAGACACATGGAAAAGCTGGTTCTGTTTCTAGTTTTAGTTTTCTTTTGCTCAGCTCTCACTAGAATTCTAATTTTTTCTCGCTTGATCGATAACAAGTTTTCGACATGATTGATGCGTTGTCGAAATCTGAAGATCGATGAGGCTGTTGTTAATTTACAAAATGCAGATGGAATGAGATGTTAATATTGATTAAAAGTAATATTTAATTCAAAGTAACTGCGAAATAAATGTTGATGATGACAATTGTTTTGAGGACAAAAACCGGCTGCGGTGATTTGAAAAATAAACCAGAACCTGTGGTATAATATTGCTATATCAAAAATATTACACGAAACTGAAGGGGTTCTCCTGTTATAAAGCTCTGGAGAGTATATATTACACATTCGTTGCTCTTACTCCCTGGTCTACTCTGACACTAAGTGGGAGTACGTTAAGATAATGTGTACATTTTTTGAAAAATATTTATGTAGTTTTTTTAAACATTAAAAATCTATTAGGGTATGTATTTAATCGCTTTCACCATCGTGGGTAGGATGCAACCGAAGGTCAAATTTTAAGCGGAGAATCATTAGTTCCCATCTCCAACTCTGATGGTTAAAGAGTACATTCTACTATTTTCTTCTTTCAATGGAATCTTCTTCAAAGCGATTTAACCAAAATGTCAGTATTGCCATATTGAATAT
>CAUZXS010005328.1:25000-67500 GCA_963585895.1 Sepioteuthis lessoniana | reverse complement strand
TAACTGCTGGTAAATTAAGGAAGAACACATAAGCTACGTTCTCCTACACATTGAAAAACCAGTGTTGGATGACCTGCAACAGCTTATATCAGCTCAGCTCGGACACTGGATACAGTCTCAAGGGCGTCACAAGTGGAAGAGATGGTAGAGAAAAATAATAACATTGAACCGAGGAACTCGGTAATCAACATGACTTGGACAAAGGGAACTGATGTGGAAAGAAACAAAACACTTGATAAATCCAGCAAGATCACCGAGTGTATTCCCAGAGCATCTATCAGATGAGTCCTTTTGATTAATATTTCCAGTGCTGTAGAGATTGGTAATAATTCTTCAGACCATCCTAATTTATTATATACTATTTTCCAATAAATGATACAATCCTGGAATCTTTGTTTTTGAAGAAAATCATTTTTTTTTTAAATTTAAAAAAAAGAAAATTAGTTAAACATTGTGAACAAATGTATCTAAAACCTAGTCGGCATGTTGTATATCAAAATATTATAAACTAACAAAATCATATAAGTTATAATCAGTAAAAATAATTAATAAATTAGAAAGACTAAAGAAACTTTTAAAAAATCGCATAGAAAAAAGAATATTCATATTTTTATTTTAATTGATTTCTATATAAAATCATACAAAGAATTAATTTTAAAACGTTTAACAATAAAACACTAATATTAGAAATGAATAACACCAAGTAATTATTAATTAGACCCAGTTTTATAAACATCAGTTCGCAAATGAAGCACCCAATACTATGTAAGAAGATTATATCTTAGTGATATATAACACACATTGCAAGATCATAAACACATTAATAACATTCTCCTGTCTGTCATTCAGGCGAGGTTGGTATTATTGATATGAATAGACTGGTCCCAGATTGGCGTCCCTCCAGGCAATTCCTACCTCAGCCGGGAAAAATCCATTACATAGCGCCTGAGGCGCGCCAATAGAGGAATGCCAAAAAGGTCCATTATTTTTGCACCTGCTGCACATGAGTTGCATGCCCCCTACATAAAAATGGGTATGTGTCTAATCTTACTGGGTAAAAGGCCGGATGAATATCAATAACACGAGCCTACCTAGCGTTCGCGTCGGGTGGGTGTTGTTAATTTGTAATTTCTTGATCCCAGGAGGCCACCACTCAGGCAATACCATCTTTGCGGGATTTAGTTCATGGCTTAGAGCTTAATGCAGCCCCAAAATGGGGAATGCCGATGGGATAAAGAAATTTTACGATGGCCACTCATAAGTCTCGATTGGTGTGTGGCTCCTATGATAAAATTGCCTTGTGTCAAATTCTACCTGGTAGGAGATTATATAAAGATCAATATAAATAACACGGGGTCACCTGATGCTAACATTTGGCAGTTGTTATTAACTTGACTGAGTGATCTCAGAGGGTCTTTCCCCAGGGAATATCTTCTTAGCAAAGGTAAGTTTATCACTATACCTCCGAGGCACCACCTAAAATGTAATGCCGAAGGGATAAAGTAGATTTTGTGACAACTACGCATGAGTATCTAATTGTCAGCGTCCATTTCTCATAAAATAAATTTATCTCAAATCTTTCTTATCATCATCATCATCATGTCGTGCCGCTAGCATGGATAGCCTGACCCTCTCTCGCCACTCTTCCTTATCGTTCATCTCTGGCAGGACTTCTGGGCTACATTCCGTATCCTCACATAGCTAGTGCTATATATGTTATAGCTGGTCGTCCTGCTTTAGCTCGGCCATATGTGGGGGTCCATAGGAGTAAATTCTTCATAAATACTACGGGTTCATCCATCCCTAGTTTCCCTGTCGTCACCTGGTGTTTGCAGCTGATGAGTTTTAACATACTGATCGCTTAGTCCTCGGGGGCATTCACCTTAGGATATACCAACTTTGAAGGATAACGTGTATCGCTTGGCACCTGAAGTGCTGCAAAATGGAAAATGTTGAGGGAATCAAGCATTTTTATGATGGGAAAGCATTTGTCTCGATTCGTGCATCTATAATACTACCAAATAACCTTATGTCATGTATGTGACAAGAAAACACTTCCTTTAGCTGCAACAATGTCCCCCGATCTGGAGAGATCAGGTAATCCTATAACCGTAGAATCGAGGTCTTACACGAAAACCCATCGCGCAACAATCGAAGCCCACCAGCCGACCTTAGCATCTCATACACCACTGTGGTTCATTACTTTAATGTCATTGTCGAAAGCATCCGGAACTGCCGTTACAAAACATTGCAAAAATTTAACTTACTCAATTATATATAAGTCCAGTGAACTGGGGCTGCAGAATGCACCGATTGTATCTCTGCAGAGGAGTAAAATTCCTCCACTGAGTGTCCTGGAGTTTTCGGCAGTGCATAGTACTTCTTCACTGCCATTACCTCCAGGCCAACTCTGGTCTAGAGTGATAGCACCTGAAAGGTTACTCTCTATGAGTTAAATAGAACTAAACTGTATGGTTGTACTAAACTAAATTGTTTGAAATTAACTTTTTTTACAGTTAACTGTTTTTAAACAGCAGACATATGCCAAACAGAATTGTTTAAAGTAGAACTGTTTTGTCACTTAAGTGTGTGTAAAAAAAACTATACTTACAAAGATTAGAGTTGGCGACTATAGTCTAGGGTGTTCCAAAAGCTCCTTTTTCATTAGATACTACAGCGAGGTGTAGGCTACGATGCTATTCATTCCCTAAATTGCTCCTCTTTACCATTGATACGTACTTTATAATGCTGTGTAAAGTAAGGAAGCATCAAGTACCATCTTTTAGTCTTTTGTAAAAATCGATCTGGGATTAGACACCTGATTCCCGGGCCACTGCTGAAAATTGTTTGAAAATTGGAAATTAATATTTTTACTTTCTGCTCTAACTGAAATAGCAATCTAACGATATCAGTATGACTCTCCAATGTTATATACTATAGACATTTTGTCTGCTTCTATTTATATATCTATAACAATCTATTTTTATTAATCGACTAAAGTCAGTCCGTTTATCAGTAAGCGAATTTGATCATATCTATTTATCTATCAAGCTATCTATTTCCCTCAGAAAATATCTATTAATCAATCTTTTCATATCTATATTTTTAAATCTGTTTTTATCTATATCAATCTGTGGATTATATATATATATATATATATATATATATATATATATATATATATATATATATATATATATATATATATAAAATATATCTGATGCATTTTCTAGATATCCCTCTGTTTTGAGATATCTGTGAAAATTGCTGTTGGTCAAACAAGAGAAAAATATATATTTTGTAATGTATGGATGCGCCAACGGTTTCAAAATCGATTTTTAGGTTGGTATTTTTTATTTACTTGTGGTGCGACTGTGTTTCTGAGTAAACGCTTTCTTCAGGAGATTTTAAATTTTTAAGTTAAGTTTTTGTTGTTCTTTTATAGTGAAAAATATTTTGATCGTATGGGAATTGTTTACTTCCAGGATGAGTCCGTAAAAATCCCAGTTGAATTAATTGTACGTGACGCCTTTTGTTCTTTATATATATATATATATATATATATATATATATATATATATATATATATATATATATCAGTACCTATTTGTGGGAGCATCTGTACATACATAAACTAGATCGGTTTTATTAATTTTGTATAATTCCAGATTTGGTTTCCTGAATGGAGTTTATTATTCGTGAAGACCTCTGATTCATGTACATATTTTGGGTGTATATATATATGTACATATTTTGGGTATATATATATATATATATATATATATATATATTAGGCAATCAGTTTGACTAAAGTTGATGACCGTAGTCAAGAGCGATCCTAAGACTCCCTTATCATTAGGTACTATACTGTGGTGTAAAACAAGGCGGTATTCTTTACCTTGGAGTGCTTTACTTTACCCTTGATATGTACCTCATAATGTCGAGTTTTTTTAGTCTTTGGGAAGACTCGACCTAAGATTGAACCTCAGGTGTCCCGGGCTATTAGTGAACACTCTACCCACTAGTCCAATTTGTATAAATATGCTCAGAGTTATCTATGTCAATCGACTGGCGGCACAATGATTACTGTCACACAAATCGGTGATTCCAGTTCAAAACCTGGTGTAGGCTATTTGTTAGAGTGTTCGTCAATGGTCCGGGAGACCTGAGTTCAATCCCAAATCAAGTCATACCAAAGACTCAAAAATGGTACTTGATGCCTCTCTGCTTAACACTCAGCATTATAAGGTATGGGTCAAGGGTAAAGTGGAGCAATCAAGGGAAAGGAGTACTGCCTTCCCCTACTCTTTGGTTTAGTGTCTATCGAAAAGGGAGCCTTTGGTCACCCTTGACTACGGTTGCCAACTTTATACTCTTGGGAAAGGTATGAATCCAAATCTTCACCCTCCTGCAATGTATATGTAATTAGGAGCACTGGGCTCCTTGTCCTTAGTAAGGCAACCTTTCTTGAAGGAAAAACTTTAATTCAAACCGGTTAAACTCCGCTTAAAAATCACCTTGTTTCGATTCCAGTTTGTGGCGGAGGGGTTCGGTAAATATCAGTATCAAAATGTCCATATCAATCTATAGAGTCTATTCACATATTTTAAAGCCTCTTCATATATATATATCTATTTATCCGCTTACATGGCAAGCTGCTTTTAAACTTTATCTCGAGAATTAGCTACCCACATCATCTCTCACGCACATACGCACACATCTCTCTCTCTCTCTCTCTCTCTCTCTCTCTCTCTCTCTCTCTCTCTCTGCCTTTTTATCCCGTTAGCATTTCAATATTTTATTCCCCCTGAATATCACTTAATTTTTCATCTTCAGAAAAGAAAAGAAGAAGAAAAAGAATCATGCATGCTTGTTGATTTGTTTATATGAATAAAATCTGCTTCAGGTTTTCTCACTGTTTTCTTCTGTTTTATTTATTTATTTACTTAGAACTAATTAAAGAAATGTATTCCTGTTTTTTCGTTACATGTCGGACTTGAGGTCTGGCCATACATATTGATTCACGAACTGAAGAACGTAGAGTTAGCAGAATCAAAACAGAAATTTCGATTTTCGTTTTTCTTGTTTATCTTGTTCCTTGGAAGTGACAGCAGGTCTTCGAGAAATACACAAACCCAAGATTGAAGATATCAACATAAAACAACACGAAACATAAGCAAATATAAACATATAATTACATATCAAATAATATATTAGCTTTCCTGCTGGTAGAAATAATTACGTATTTCACATTAATTACAGACATTAGTTTTGGAACTCAGACATTGGTAACAAGACTATAATATTTTCGTTGTGACCTTTATTCCCAAACTTATGTACATATCTAGAGGCTATCGATGCTCACATTATACTACAACTGCTACTATTTTTTTACTCCCTGTGGTTTTTTCGCACAGGTGTGAGCTGAAGAAGTCTTTTAATGGAGTCAGAGTGACAACAAGTTCTATTCGAGTCTCCAGGACTCTCCAGAGTATTCTGGCCGAGCTCAACCATGTATTTCTGTGAATAGCCTTGATTCTCCCTCTCGTTGCCATTTCCTCTACTCTTTTTTCTAATCCTTTTGTGATCGTTCAAAGAATACAACTGATGTTGTATATTGACCTTTGATAGCAGGTTATTGTCAATTTGGGAAATGCGATACTGCTGCATCTTAAGTCAACAAGGGGTAGTGAAAATGAATCCCGTGAATTGCGTCGGAATGATAAATGTGGGGACGTCAGAAAAATATATAATAACGGTATTTTCGACTCCAGGGTCAGTCTGGCAGTCAATCAATAGAAGTACAGGGGCAGTCAGAGAGTAGACATGTTAGCTCAGGGGCCGCTGGCCTCGGGTCTGAGAACTGGTCCATTATCAAACATCCCCTGAAAGAAGCAATGCCCTGATTATCTATGCCCCTACGTGTTGTCAATCATAGATGTTTGACTCTCTCTCTCTCTCTCTCTCTCTCTCTCTCTCAGCCGCAACTTTTCGACTTTTGTAGTGATAAAGAAAAGAGTATATATTTTATACATAAGTGATGTTTTGTCTTCCTTTCCGGCAAAACAACACAGGTACCATCACCATCAACCCCATGTTCAATAGGTTTTTTTAATTCTCAGGTAAGTTCTTTTCCTTTTCTTTAATTTTTACTGCTTCACTAGACAAGATCACTATTTTTTTCTTAATTATGACAAGGTTTTCACTTCTGGCTGAGATTAATTAATCTAATGTCGATGTTGTTCTTAGGATGATGATATTCTACTTCTTTGTTTAGAGGCGTAACAATATTCATAGGTGATATAATGTAAAAGCCATCCTTGTAGAAGAATGGTAAGACTACTATTTGACCCATAGTTGGAGGGATATTAGAGGATTCATACATTTCCATAGGTTAATAATCTCTTAGCGAGCGTAATAGTATTACTAGAGCTTTAACTCGTTCCCTACAATGTTACAGTTCAGCACATGACCCATTAGGCCACGGGGAACATCCTTATTATTATCATTGTTATTGTTATTTGTAGAAGTAGTAGTTGAAGTAGTAGTTGTACTTGCGAGTTTTTCGCATCACTTTTAACTGATGGTCTTTCAGCGGAGTCTGAGTGAGAGCAAGCCACCTCAGATTCCAGTGTGTTTTCTAATAATGGTATTGTTTGTTTTCTTACTAGTTTGTTTGGGTTTTATGGCATATCAACCTTTGTAGGGTATTTAATTCCAAATCCACTTTTTTTAGAAAGGATGCAGTTCTATTTCAAACAATTCCGTTTAGCATAGATACACAGTTTAATTGCCAAAAACATTTCTATTTCAAGCTATTCAGTTTAGTCGAACAGTTCTATTTCAAACAATTTGGTTAACAATACAAAAACAGTTCAATTTCAAATGATTCAGTTTAGCATGAGTACATAGTTTAGTTCTATCCGACCCAAAGATGGGACCCTGTCAGGTGCTAATATTCCGGGCCAGAGAGGACCTGGGTTTGATGCAATGAATGGGTACTCCACATTCCCCAAAGCTCTCGCATAACTGTAATCTCACCATCAGATTGTTCATCATCAGAGTCTTATGTAGGAGACTCGTTGGCGGGGGGAATCTCACCCTTCGAATGAGATGCAGTTGGTGTATTTTACTGCCCCAGCCGACAAGGCAATCTAATTATCATAGCTGATCCTAACAATGCTGTTGTTTGTAGGGTCTTGATTCTTCCTCTTATTTCCATTATCTCTAATCTTTTTTTCTACATTTTCCTGACCGTTAAAAGAGCACCAACAACAATTGGTATCACCATCACCTTTATATCCCACAGTTTTGTCATCTCTTTTGTTTTCAGTCATTTTCACGTTATGATTTGCTGGAACGACAAAATCCTGTAAATGATATTTTTTTTCTCAATTCAAAAGTTGTATCAAGAGCGAGAGTGTGCAGTACAATTTTGTTTACTGATTGTATTTAGAAATAATTTCACAGCCGATTTTGTTTGCTGTGTAATTTCGTAAATTCATATGTGCCAGGTATGGTAGCGGGATTTGTTTCATTGAGTTTAGTCAATTTCTCCATTCCTTCTCCTTGGCGTGGCACACGTAAAATCCTAACGACAACTGTCGGTAGGAAAATAGTTACAAACGATTTTCAGAGAGTTTTTCGAAAAAGTTTGCTTGATAAATATTCTTACAGCTCATTTCATTATGTTTCGAGTTCATTACCGTTTTAAAGCCTTCATATAGATTAAGGAATGTTTGGAAATTATTATTGATTTTAGTTGGTTGGGTCTTATGGCGTATTAAACATTGTAGGTTATTTTATGCCAAATCCTGTTTATACATATATAACAAATAAATGTGCTTTGTAAATTTATTTCGTTGAAAGCATTTTGAAACGACACTGAGCTTCTTTTTTGCTCACAGTTAAACAGTTTAAAATATTGCTATCTAATATGAATAATTCTATTTACGATGAATCATTTGTTTACACACATTTAAATGATTTCAGGTATTGCTAGATAAGTGTTAAAAGTATTGGAATGTATCACCAACAATTGAATTAAGTATCACTCATTTGTTTACACCGTTAAATGATCAAACGGATCTACTTTAAACAGATCAATTTAGGCTGCCATTTCTTTGCACACTGTGTAAATGAGAAACATATCTATTTTACCCATTGATAGGACTTTATCAGCCTCTTGGCTTAGTGGGTAAAGTATTCACCAATGGTTTGGGAGACCTGGGTTCAATCCCATGTCGTGTCATACCAAAGACTTTAAAAATGGTATTTGATACCTCCTTGCTTAACACTCAGAAATATAAGGTACCTATCAAGGGTAAAGTGGAGCAATCCAGAAAAATTAGTAGTGCCCTCCCCTACACCCCGGTGTAGTAGCTAATGAAAAGGGAGCGTTCTGGTTGCCCTCGACTACGCTCGCTAACTTTACTTTTACTTACCACTCCATGCTAGAGTTGACCTGGGAAAATAGCAATGAAGGGGTACTCTAAATTCCCTACAGCCTCTGCATTACAGGAGTCTCACCATCAGATTTTTTATTGTCATATCCAGGACACTTGTTGGGGAGGGCTTCTTACCCTTACGCAGTGGGTATATTCTGCAGCCCTAGCCGACTGGTCTTTTTATTGACTTTAATGGCACGTCCAAACATTTGGAGTCATTTAATAATATACTTACATTTTCACAAGTGCAGATACTACACTTTGATCCCAAGCCGGTTTGCATTGTTTCTATTCTATCATCTTTGATGTTCCTACTTGTCATATAATCGGGTTTATTTAAGAGAGCACTACCCATATCATATATCTCAGACAGCCGTGGCCTGGTGGATTACATCCCTCTTCCTGTATAAAAGTGGTTTGAATTAAAAGTTATTCATCTTTTAGATTGGTTGTCATCCCAATGTTAAAATGTCCTGCCTGCTCTACTATTGACCCATCACTGGAGGGAGATTAGTTGAATTTCTAACTTTGGCATGGTTCGATTTCATGGCATATCAATTATTGATGGTTATTTAATGCCAAATCCTGTTTTTACATATAAAATATATTAAATATATGGTTTGTAAAGACATTTTATAGATATACACGGATAAATGATGAAGCAGTTCTATTTCTAATGATTCAATTTAACATGAGTCAAACTTAAATAGTTCCAAGTATTGCTATGTAACACTAACAATTCAATTAGACATCATTATTTTTATTCACATTCAGTAAATTGATCAAATACTTCCATTGAAACAATGCAATTTAGCATAAGTCATTTTGTATTCAGTTAAATGTCAAACAGCTCTATTTGACATATAGATAGGACTTTATCAGGCGTTACCTCTCCAAGTGGTGTAATGGTTAAAGCGATGCTCTGCGGAATCGTCGTACGCGAGTTCGTACTCCAGTCGCGCTATTACGTTCACTTTCGGACAAATACCCTTGGGAAAGGTATGAACCCCCTTATTCTCCCTCCAGCTATGGGTAAATAGTAGGACGGACTAGGTTCTTCAGCCTTGGTGAGGCAACTAGTCTAGGAGAAGGAAAACTCTGAATTCAAACCTGTTAAACTCCGCTTAAAAATTGACCTTGTGTCATATCCTGCCCGAGCGGAGGGTTTGGTAAATAGTACCTCTCCAAGTGAGAGTGGATCTGGGAGCAATGGCAATAAAGGGATACTCTGTATTGCCCAAAAGTCCATTATAATGTGAGACTCACAGTTTAATTGTCCAAAACATTTCTATTCCAAGCAATCCGGTTTATTCAAACAGTTCTAATTAAAACAATTCATTTTAGCATAAGTATGTAGTTCAGATCTATTTAACCAATATATAGGGCCCTATCAGGTGATACCATTCCGGGTCAGAGTTGACCTGGGAGCAATGGCTATGAAGGCGTGGTCCAGATTTCGCAAACCCCACTATCACTGGAACCTTACCATCAGAGTGTTTCATGTCATATCAGAACATTCGTTGGCGGGACTTCTTAGCCCACAGTAGAGATGCAATCCTCTGTATTCTGCAGTCCCAACTGACTGAGCTGGTTCTGCCTTTCCCAAATATATTCGGACTATGAGAAATGTAAACAGCCTTATTAAGGACAATTCAGGACAGATTAGACGATCAAATGAAAGAGCAATTTTGGAGAATTTTGGTACTAATGGTCCGGGATACTGAGGTTCAATCCCAGGTCGAGATCATATTCAGAAAAAGGTACCTGATACCGTCTTGCTTAACACTCAGCATTGTAATGTAAGGATCAAGGGTAAAGTGAAGCTATTAAAAATGGAGTGTTCGGGTCACCGTTGACTATGGTCGCCAACTTTACTTTTTTATATATTTTCTTAAATATAACAGTGAAATCTATACTTTATTTTGATTAATTTTAACCTTATTCAATTAAAATTTCATCTAGGTTGTTCTTCGATTAACAATATGCGCTTTCTGGGAAAAAGGAATGTCCAATGGGTCAAGATGCTGCTGCTGCTGCTGATGATGATGATAAATGAGCTATGACTACCGGAAATAGTACAAATATTAACAAAAGTTTCTATTGAAATCCCCTCTCTTTTGTATTCTGGCAGGGCGGAGTCTCGCCTTTGAGATGAATAGAGGCAAGGCGGGAAATAGTTGGCGCCATTTTATTTTGTTTGCCGTCTGCTTCTATCCGAAAGGATACGCCTCGTCTGCCTCAATCTGTGCGCCGCTGAACCATGAATATAGCAGGAAGAAGTGAGCGATTTTAATATCCGGATATTTAACATTCAAAGAACACATTTACAGTTGTACACCGGCTTCTATTTGAGTGAGGCTCTGAACAGGTGTTTTTTTTTTTGTGTCTGTTAGTGATGTCCGATTTGCCGGGCAACCATGTCCGTGTGAATCAATTATTGATAAAAATTCAATCGTAGTATGAGTGTGTGCGTGTGAGAGAGAGAGTGAGAGAGAGAAGAAAAACATAGTTATTTATATAAATACACATTTTCAAAGAGAGTGAGAGCAAATATAATTACTGGCGATGAAATAGGTTTTCTATTGACTGAACTTGTTGGACCCAAGGAAATTCCATGGCGTATCTTCCAGTTTTATTATTAGAACACTATATAATTTATATAAAATGAAATAAAAATATGCACACACATACACACAAGAAAATGTTCAAAAACATCCATGTACATACACAATCACTTATAAATAAGAGTCTTTGGTATTCATCTATACTGCATCCGGTGTTGAGCTCTCAGGGATGTGGAGCTGACCCTTCGTTGCCATGACGCCCAGCTATGAGTCAAAGTTGCAGTGTCTACAAAGGGGCTCACCGGACACATATGTATATGTTTTAGGTTAGGTTTTAAATTATTTTAAACTATACGTACTCAAAAATTCATATTTTTCCTATATTGTGTTTACCTGATTAAAATAATCCTGAACTATTTTGATGCTGAGGATTATAAAATATTAATATTATAACTGAGTAGGAAGTTTGTACTTGTTTTAAATGGTTCTTAATCTTATTTGTAAACGGAATATTAAATTCAGTCCTGCTACTAAGAATAAAGTGTTTATTTGTTTAAAAAAACTTCCAGCAAAATAATTCACTGGCTTTTAAAACACTTATATCGAAAATAAGTGTGAAATGATTACTTCTTTAAAATTATTGTGTACAAGATTAATGTACTTAATGTCAAAACACTGATATTGCAACTAAGTATGAAGTCTCTATCTCAATTGTAAACTTAATTCAATATAAAATTGCCCGACAAGTGTTCACTCAACGTAATACAAGCCACACATAAATACACTCCCCAAAATTAAATGTTGTTTTGTTTCTTTTATTTTTCTATATCAAAGATATCAGGATTATATTTCCATGAGAACTTAATGAAAAAAAAACGGTTGGTACTGAAAATATTTGTAACTAAACCATGCAGAATTAAAACTGAATCCAAATATAAAAAATTGCCCAGTCAGCAGGGGCTATAGAATAAACCGACTGCACCTCTGCAGAGAGGTAAGGCCCCAATCCTACGAGGGTCCTGGAAATGAAAGTAAACAATCTGATAGTGAGGTTCCAGTGATGCTGAGGCTTTGCGGAATGCAGCATATATTTGCATTGCCATGGCTCCCAGGTCAACTCTGGCCCGGAATGTTATCACCAGATAGTGCCCTCTATATGGGTTAAATAGAAGTAAACTGCATACTTGTGCTAAACTGAATTGTTTGAATAAGAACTATTTGACGAAACTGAAATGCTTAAAAGAGAATTGTTTTGGACAATTTAACTCTGTGCTTACATTTAAACTGCGTACTTATGCTAAACTGAATTGTTAGAAATGGAATTGTTTTTGACATTGAAACACTACTGACACTTCACTGAGTTGTTTAATGGAGAACTGTTTTGACATTTAACTGTGTGTAAACAAAATCTATACTAAACTCAATTGGCTGAATTAGAACTGTTTCAATAAACTGAATAGCTTGAAATAGGAATGTTTTTGACGATTAAACTGTGTACTCACGCTAAACTGATTTATTTGAAGTAGATCTTACTATTTGTATAAAAATGGATTTGGCGTTACTTAACCTACAAAGGTTGATATACCATAAAACCCAACCAACCAAATAATATTTGAACATAGGTCTCAGCTAAAGTAAAATTGATCACACACACACACACACACACACGCACACACACACACACACTTATATATATATATATATATATATATATATACATATATATATATATATATTTGAGAGAGTGAGTTAGAGGATGAGCGTGTGAGTGTGTGAGACCATGTGTGTGTGTGTGCGTGTGTGTGTGCGTCCGTAAAAAAGTGTATACACATTTCAGGAAAAGAAAAAATCCGGATAAGATATATATTGAGCTAGTATAAGTACTTCTCTAAATATTTCACACGCTATTTAATAAAATTGTGATAACGCTACTTACTGAAGTACTATATATAATCGAATGATAATTAGAAAATACATTGGCTAGGAAGAAAAAGAGAAGTCCACTTCTCGTCAAATTCTTCTGATATAAAACTTGTTGACTTTTACTAGAGTAGGACCCTAAAAATGTCCTATATGGCAGAAAACTAACTACACAGGTGGAACTAAGACAAAAAACTGTAAATGTATGCGCAGGTACCCCAGTGGATATTTCGGTCACAGTTAACTAAGTTATAATTCGCTGTACAACGAAATGTCCAAAAGATACTGACCACCATTTAGAACACTTATTATAGATGTAGAGTGCAAAGGTAACATGTATTGATCTAGTAATGACTGAATAAATCCAGTATTAAAGTATTAAGCGTCTATCTTAAATTGTCATTTCACAAAATGGGTATAAAAATGTCAGATGCGTACTATAGAGATACATACTCCCCTACCCCTGTGGGGTTGAGTTCTCTGGCGAAGAAGTAATCGTGTTGCCATTAGCCCTCATTGCAAGCCTCTTCGTAGATGAATTGAGGTCTCGGCAACCGTTGAACGGATGTATGTAAACAATAGTTATTGTGATTCATAACCGTTTAAAATTTGCATCACAGCTAATGTCTCCTCGTGAATGGTTAGAAGCTTTGGCTTGGCGTTTGAGTCAACCGGGTTTCCATCCCAGCTACGGGAAGCTACTGTCTAGCCACACTAATGAGTTCTGATAGAACGAAACAGATCTGTCTGTTGATGACTATATATATATATATATATATATATATATATATATATATATCATTGGTTTCCTTAACACTCAGCATGGTTATCGAACCCAAAAATAAAGTTGAAATTTACAAGGTTTCTTTGTCTCTTATCTTCCTTCCTTTAGTAATTCCTTTGCAGCCTTCACAGACCAAGAAACCAAGGGGTAAATGGTGAAAAGAAGAAAGAAAAAAAATGGAGTCAGGTATCCCAACACAAAACTGACTACCGAAAAAACAAAACAAATAAAATCAACAAATCCTCCGTTCTCCAAAGATTAAGTGTCATCCTTACTGAAAGAGAGTATAAAATATTTGATTGTTTTTAATTATCCGTCTTTCAAAATCAGTGTGCGTGTAAGTATAAAAATATTTGATTTGTATGAAACATTTATGGAAAAGTTCGGAATATTATAACGACTGCATTTTTGAAGACGGGTAAAACTACCCAAAACATTGTCCTGAATATGATATTAGGCAATCTGATGGTGACGCTCCCGTTATGATACAGCTTTGAAGAATGCAGAGTACCTCTTCGTTGCTATCACCACAGGTCAACTCTAGTCTTGAGAGATTGCACCTGAAGATGTTCTTTCTACAGGTCAAAAAGAACTGTTTGACATTTAAATTGAGAGCAAACAAATAGATTGAATTACTTGTTGAAGTTGAACTGTTTGATCATTTAACTGTGTGTAAAAAATGACTGATGTTTAATTGAATAGTTCGTTATACAAAGCAATACTTGGAACCATTTAACTTTGTTGACTTATGCTAAATTCAATTGTTAGAAATAGAACAGTTTGATCATTTTAAAATGTGCAAGCAAATGACTGATTTTCAATTGAATTGTTAGTGATACATAGCAATACTTGAAACTCTTTACTTTTGTTGAATTATGTTTACAAATTATATATATCTAATGTACATGTATAAAGAGGATTTGGCCTTAAATAACTTACAAATGTCTTATAATTCCTGGGATGACGTATGTCACCTGATTGCCGAGCGGTAAGATATTTAGTCTAACGTGATGTTGGGAGGATTTCGATCCCAGCTTGAAGCGTTCAACATGTCTAGTCACACAGAAGGATTATGATACAACGAAACAATCTGTCTGTGGATGACAATATATATAAATATATTATCTTGTCGCGCCGTTAGCATGGATCTCCCTGACCTTCTCTCGCCACCTGTCTCAATAGGACGTCCATTGCTCCCGGGATGTTTACAAGGCTATATCCCGTATCGGCACTGAGTTGTTGTATATATGTTCTAGCTGGCCGTCCTGCCTTTGTTCGTCCATGTGAAGGTGTCCACAGGAGTATGTCACTTATGAGGACGTCCTTACATCTTCAGCAATGCCCCGCATGTCTGGTTCGTCTAACTTGGATAATCTTCGTGATGGAAGGTTGGTGGCTATCCAGCTGCTGCTTTGTCGGGTGCAGTCTCTAAGACTTGTCAATATTGCTCGCAGCATTCTTGTGTAGTTTCCGTCGAGCTTTTTCTCCATACGTTTAGTTAGCGTTCATGTAGTGCATCCATATGACAAGTATCAACACGACCGCTACTTGAAAAAGAACTGCCTTTTATTTTATCTCTCAGGTATGACTTCCATGTGACCGATAGTCTATTGTTAGCAGTCCATGCCTTTGCTAGTCGCGTGTTCATGCATGTATCGGTTAATGAAAAACTGCTTCGTAGGTAGGTGACCTTGTCCACTCGTTTCAGAGAACTACCGTTTAGTGTGGAGGTGTCGCATCTTTGATTAAAGAGTATTCTATGCGTTGGCATGGAGACCTATACTAGCAGCTGCTCGTTCCAGACTATGTAGCAGGGATTCAGCTTGGGCGGGTGTATTTGCCAGACGCGCTGTGTCATCGGCGTTGTCCGCGTATGTAATTGTTTGTGCGGGGTTCTTCTGCTTCTTTCCTTTGCCAGCTTGAATCGTTATCTTTCATTTTTATCATAAGATGTTCTAAGCACGACAGATGATAAACAAGTATTTGGCTAATGTGTCTCCATGCAGTACACCGGCTACAATTTCGAAGTAGTATGTGTCATCATTCGGTGAGCCGACTTTTGGCATAATGGTTAGAGTGTTCTTCAATGGTTCGGTAGATTGGGGTTCAATCCCAAGTCGAATCATACCAAATACACAAAAAATAGTACTTGATGCCACTTTGCTTAACCCTCAGCATTTTAAGTTACGGATCAAGGGTAAATTGGAGGAATACAGGGAAAGGTGAAGTGTCCTTCCCTACACTTCGTTGTAGTAGCTATTGAAAAGGGAGCTTTTGGGTCGCCATCGACTATTATATATTTATATATATATACATATATATATGTATACATATATATATTTATGCACACAGGGACACACATATATAAGGATAGACATACGTGACAAGCACCTTTTTTCCAAAGCTCAGAATACTGACAGTGCTCAATAAAAAAAAAAGCAAAGCAATTTCCCAATTTATTAACAATTATAAAACTAATTCATGTAAATTAAACTCGACTCCAAGTTTCATATCTTGTATCTCTCGTATCATGGATTCAATTTGGTCGACTGCGTTTTCATATTTGCTGGTAACAGAGTGTCAATGTTGAATGACGTATCTGGAATATGATGATATATTGTTGGGTGGCAGGCGTCCAATTTAAAACTTATAAATACAACCAGTGTGGCACCAGTGTTGGCATCAATCGCAGCCTTTATAATTCCGCAAGGGAGATAACTGGTATATACTTTCTGATAACTTATTTGATTATTGATTAATTTTTACCTATGATCAAGAATGCATATATACCAGAGGACGGTCTATCAAAGTAACGTGACAATCTTTTAGGGATATTAGCAAGGCAGTTTCAAATGAGTATTCGTCTAGATGCTCGTCTCCGGGTTCCAATAAGGTATAGTATGGGTACTTATGACGGCTCCATATCCCCTTGGGTTGTATTACGTAACTACTTCTCTCTTATCTCATACACATACTATTTGTCTGAGACTATCCGTAGAATCCTTGAAGGCGTACGGGCAAAAAACCTACAGGCGACATTACAATTTGTCGACTTTACCAAAGCCTTCGATTCTATCCACAGAGGGAAGATGGAACAAATCCTACTAGCATACGGCATACCAAAAGAGACCGTCGCGGCAAAAATGATTCTTTATAGAAACACCAAAGTGAAAATACGTTCTCCGGATAGAGACACAGACTACTTCAACATTGTAGCAGGAGAACTACAAGGGGACACACTAGCCCCATACCACTTTATCATCTGTCTAGACTACGTGCTTAGAACATCGATTGATAAAATCAAAGAAAACGGCTTCGAGCTGACAAAGAAAAGAAGCAGTATGTAGACACAGAAACAATTACCGACGCCGATTACGCCGATGACATAGCGATTCTGGCAAATACACCCGCCCAAGCCGAAACACTACTGCATACTCTGGAACGAGCCGGCGCAGGTATTGGCCTCCATGTCAATGCACACAAAATGGAATACATGTGCTTTAATCAAATAGGTGACATTTCTACACTAGACGGAACCTCTCTGAAACTAGTAGACAAGTTCACCACCTAGGAAGCAGTGTCTCATCAACCGAAAAGGACATCGACACGCGGCTAACGAAGACATGGACTGCTATCGATAAGCTATGGGTCATACGGAAGTCAGACCTGACCGATAAAATGAAATGCAGTTTCTTCCAAGCAGCGGTCGTGTCGATACTGCTATACGGATGCACTACTTGGACGCTAACTAAACGGCTGGAGAAAAAGCTAGACGGCTACTACACAAGAATGCTGCGAGTAATATTGAACAAGTCCTGGAGGCAACACCCCAAAAAGTACCAACTGTACAGCCACCTACATCCAATCACGAGAACTATCAAAGTTAGAAGAACAAGACATGAAGGACACTGCCAGTGAAGCAGGGACGTACTCATAAGGGATATACTCCTATGGACCCCCTCATATGTTCAAGCAAAAGCAGGACAACCAGCTCGAACCTAGATACAGCAGCGATGTGAGGATACGGGATGTAGCCTTGAGGACCTGCCAGAAGCAATGAACGATAAGGAAAAGTGGCGAGAGAGGGTCAGGGATTTCCGTGCTGGCGGCATGGCATGATATATATATATATATATATATATATAATTTGCCTTCTGGGATTTATTGTTTATCAGAATGGGTGTATTGTAACGTTGTGACAGTTGGCTACTCTTGGTAAATCTTGTGATAACCTTCCCACAGATACAATCATTTTATTCTTCAGCCACAGCCACATGGCCGTGTCTCGTTTGTGTTTATGGCTATATTAGTCTGAGATCCAGCAATGAGACAGTTTGAACTTTCGAGCACGAGAAGAAAGATGTTTCAGGCAGAGAACAACTGCTTTGAATTTAGTCTTCCTACCACACGACTAGTTTCCCAAACCAACACATAAGAACCCAGATTTTTCTATGATTTAACTACATATTTGGAAAGAATTGATATATTCATGCATTTCCTAAAGGCAATAGCGCAAATAAGATGTAAATAGCCTCATCAAGGATTTGAACTCGGTTCACCCACGATGATACCCTATACGCTTAGCACGACTTTGAGCAACCTGTGTGTATTGTAGTTATTTTTGCGATCATTTCCTACATATCTATACGTTGTTTTCGCCTAATTTAAGGGATATCCTAATGCCTAAGTTGGGCCTGGTAATAAAACATTATAATAGTTTCATTTTATTTCTGTAATCGCATCTTCGGAATTTACCAAATGTATTTTTGCAATTCACTTCAACCCAAAGTAAACATGTATTTTATTATGGTAAAGACATAAATATACTTTTTATATATGATGACTGCCGCATTTGCTTTTTTTTTATAACGATCGATTTAAAATTTGATCAAAAAGTTATGGATTTATTTAGTGTTAGTGAATAAACAAAATATCAAGAAATATTAGGGTTTTCTAGTGGCATGAGGGCTAAATTTCTAGCCGGCAGTCACGAAGAAAGCGAGTTCGAACACTTATCGAACTGTTATGTACACTAATAACATTGTTAACGGTATGAACAACATTATCCCTCTAGTTATAAGTTACATAACACCTTTAGGGCTTAGTGGGTAGATTGTTCGCCAATGGTCCTAAGTTTTTAAAAATGGTACTTGATACCTCCTTGCTTAGCACTCAGCAATATAAGGTACGTATCAAGAGTAAAGTGGAGTAATCCAGGGAAAGGAGTAGCGCCCTTCCGTACACCTCGGTGTAGCAGCTATTGAAAAGGGAGCCTTCTGGTCGCCCTCGATTACGGTCGCCAACAACAACAACAACCATACCTGTACAGTTCTTCTAAAAGGATGGATTTCGTATTAAATTAACCGCGAAGGTTGATATGCTATTAAACATACAAATCAAATCTAGAAAATATTATTCTAAAGCCTATTTTCATAAAACCAACACTTCAAACAACCTGCAGCTCGACCTAATACTGTGTTGTTACGGATGACTGCTATCAAATTGGTCAAGTGATTTACATCTACCACGAAAAGTTGCTGTAATATTGATAATGATGTCCGATCGTCTCGGGTTTGAGGGAAAATAAAAACCAAAAGTGGACTCGCCTAAAATATACGACTTTTATTTTCTTTACTTCATTTAGTAAATCTGGCTCTGCAAATATGTGCAAACAGCTGGTGGTCCTTAGCAGTTCTGGTAGAACTTTTTAAGTCGATTTCATTAATGTTTACGTGTTGGTTAAAATATCGTTATGGATAATGTACTGGATTGCTACCTCGAAGTGAGCAGGTTCGAATTCGAGTCATTCTCTGGCGATCACTTTTGGAATAATATCCATAGGAAAGGTATTGAACCCTCTTATCCCCCATCGAAGGTTGATGTTCCTTTAAGTAAATAAACCAAAGAAAACCATAACAGTTTACTCTCAGAATTTACACATATTCTGTACGGGTTGTTAAATGGCTATTGTTAAAAATAGAATATGAATTGTGGGTTTTCTTAAATTTTACTAACAGCATTTACCCATGTAGCAGATGGATGGCAAGATGGCTATAACTAAAAATAAAAGACGAAGAATTAATTTTACTTTAATTATTGCTACGATTATTCGTTGTAATAGATTGTTTAGTTTGGTTTGTATCGTTTATTTATACGGATAACAACTTTGTTTAGAAAGGTAGCGTACACAAAAACGGTTTCGGGTTTGTTCAGCCACTGGGATCACTAGGGATGAGAAGGCCATTTACTACATTTCATAAAGGTGGATTTCTCGTGTTGTAATGGCTAAAGTGTTGGGCTTCGGCCGCAAATTAAACAAGTTCGAACTCCAGTCACTCTATATAGTTCACTTTTGAACAAATACATCAGGGAAATGTACGAACTTCATTATTCTCAAAGTATACGTGTTAATAGTATCACTACTGTTCCTCTACAAGAATGACTTTAGCATTAAATAATCCATGAATGTTTATATGTCATTTAACAAAGAAACAAAACAAAGTTAATAGATATTTAATCTTATTATTTTGAAGACCTGGAGTGGATGTATTAACATATTCTTTTTTTTTAAATAGGGTATCAAAGCCTTTCCTTTTGCGGGGTCGGCTAAACTTAAGTGCGATATGTGTATGAGATTGAACGGACCCACGTACATCTTTAAACAGGGAGCTCCATCTTTAGAAAAGGATCCTGAGAAAATGGATTGTAAAAAATGAACGTAAGACGACTACCCTTTTGTGGACAGTACTGTATAAAAGTCGAGAGACAACGTTTACTTGAATAAAACTAGGTAGACGGATCTCTCGCTCGATAATAATTCTTTTCTAGACTTGAATCTTACAATTGCTCAAAATTTGATCGAAATCAGGCGTAAAAAAGCGGAATATTAGCTCTACGTCCTGGAGGACGGTTAGGTAGACGGGGATTTAGTGATATATTATAAGGTTTCTAAACATCAGATACAAAAGTATATTATGATAACAAGCAAAGCAGTCTCAGTCGCTTGCTATGAATTGGATTAAACATATCAGAATTACAGTAAAAACTCCACATTAAATGGCAAACCTTTAAAATTAGTAGATATTTACTCACATACCCAAGAATGCTGCGAGTAATATTGAACACTACACAAGAATGCTACGAGCAACATTGAACAAGTCCTGGAGGCAGCACCCCACAAAGCAGCAGCTGTACGACCACTAACCACCTATTACGAAAACTATCTAAGTTAGATGAATCAGACAATGCAGGACAATGCCGGAGAAGTAGGGACCAACTCATAATTGACATAATCATATGGACCCCTTCACATGGATGAGCAAAGGTAGGGTAACCAGCTAGAACCTTCACACAAGCGCTCTGTGTCGATACAGAGTGTAACCTTCAAGACCTACCGTAAGCGATGGATGATAGAGAAGAGTGACGGGAGAGGCTCAGGGAGATCCGCGCTGGTGGTGCGACATGATGATGATGATGATCACATATTTTGGCATATTTCATCTACAGAAAGCAATGTCAGCATATGCTTAGAAAAGTCATTGGCTACTTTTTACAGGTTATTTATCTTATGGTGATCTGATTACTCCGATTAGATAAACCGGGATTTCTTCTGAGCTCTAGCCTTATTAGTACCACTGTCACTTACCTAGGAAGCAGTGTCGCATCAACTGAAAAGGACATCGACACGAGGTTAACGAAGGCATGGACAGCTATCAATAGGCTATCGATTATATGGAAATAAGACCTAACCGATAAAATGAAACGCAATTTCTTCCAGGCAGCAGTCGCATCGATACTGCTATATGGATGCACTACATGGACTCTAACAAAACGGCTGGAGAAGAAGCTAGACGGCAATTACACAAGAATGCTGAGAGCAATCTTGAACAAGTCCTGGCGGTAACACCCCACAAGACACCAAGTGTACGGCCACCTGCCTCCTATCACGAAAACTATACAAGTTAGACTAACCAGACATGCAGGACACTGCTGGGAAGTAGGGACGAACTCATAAGTGATGTACTCTTATGGACCCCCACACATGGCCGTGCAAAAGCAGGACGACCAGCACGAACATACATTCAGCAACTATGTGAGGATACAGGATGTTGTCTAGAAGACCTTCCTGAGGCGATGAACGATAGGGAAAAGTGGCGAGAGAGGGTCAGGGATATCCGTGCTACCAGCACGACATGATGATGATGATAGTCGCACTACTTGAATTATTTAATGAAAAAGCTAGACGGTAACTACACAGGAATGTTATGTACTGTTTTGAACAAATCTTGGAAGCACCACCCCAACAAAACAGCATCCGTACGGTTATTGCTTTCTATTTTATGAACCATCCAACTAAGTCGAAAAAGACATGTAAGGCATTACTGGAGAAGCAGGGATGAAATTCTATACTGCATTCTCCAATGGATTTCTATCCAAATTTGTTGACTGACCAGCAAAGACTTGCTTACATCCGCTGAGTGTGAACAATGAATGCATTCTAGAGGACCTGTGGGGGTTTTATGTATTTTGGTTATTTCAGTAGATGAGCGTCCGTAATTTACGGACATTGCTCTCTAAATTATTTCTACCACAAATACAACACAAAACTTTACATTCGCGTGAAAGAAATGGAATAGAACACAACGAACATTAAGCAACAAACAATTTAATATGCATATAATAGAATATGGAAACAAATAAAACACATGATATGAAAATGGCCTTTTGGAAAATAAAGTTTGGCAAGAAGAAAATAAATTTGTTTAAAGATGTGTGTATGTTCATGTTAACGGAGTCCGTAAATATGTCGTTCTTACTTACATTAAGTTCATATCTTGTTTTATGATTGAGGCGACAGCATGTCACGTTGATGAAAGAAAGTCTGTCGGTTTTTTCTTTTGAATGTAATTCACAGCCATCTGAAGCTAGGTCATGAAATTTAGTCGAGGAAGGAAAGGAATTTGCCGGACACAGTATCGGCTACTGCTTCACTAGCTTAGTGGCTTGTTTTCGTCTGTGTCTTCGTGTAAGTCTTGGTCTGTTTGTTCGTGTAAGTCTTGGTCTGTGTGTATGGCTTCCTACCTTTGTATTATTTATATCCTACAGGTGGATCAAAGAATCGTCCTAAAATTTTGGCTCGTAGACATTTATTGACCAATCAGATTTGTATTTTACTATTTTATTTTTGAGCCTAGATATTTTCTGTTAGTTGACTTCCGATCCTATTTTTCTAGAATGTTCTATTCTATGTTTTTAGCTGATTGGTTGAAAAATATAAAAATGTAACTTAAATGCTAATGCAGTTTTGATCCTAAATTTCTAGAATGTTCTTAAGTATGTTTTTATTGCTTATTTTAAGACTAGAAAAAATGTGTATCCCATAGACCTACCATTAGAGTTCGCCTTTAGGGACGAGTAAAAAAGCCAAGTTAATCCGTGCTATCAGTATGACATGGTGATGGCGATGATGACTGTTTATCGTGCACTAACAATTATTATCGTATAATATTGAAGATTTACTGAAACAGTTTTTGACCACATAGTAAGTAGACACTTGGGCACCTCTGGTGGTGTAATGGTTAGCAAGCTAGACTAGCAAACCTTCACGAGAGAGTTCGAGTCTCATTAGGCGCCTCTTTCATTCGGCCTTGTGCCACATCGAAGCTAAAGTGCTTTGTAAATTACTATATCAGGCGCCTCTGGTGGTGTCATGGTTAGCAAGCTTAACTACCAAACCTACACGAGTGAGTTCGAGTCTCATTGGGTGCCCCTTTCATATGGCCTTGTGCCACATCTAAGCAAAAAGCTTAGTAAATTTCCATAGTAAGTAGACACTTTTTACTACGATAAAAAGTCATTATATTTATCCTGCTGTATAGGGACACTGTTTTTCGGACAATAAAGAAGACATTTTTATCATATTTACCCAACCCCTCCGCTCAGGCAGGATATGACACAAGGTCAATTTTAAGTGGAGTTTAACAGGTTTGAATTCATAGTATTTCCTTCTCCGAGACTAGTTGCCTCACCAAGGCTGAAGAACCTAGTCTGCCCTACTATTTACCCATAGCTGGAGGGAGAATAATTGGATTCATACCTTTCCCAAGGGTATTAGTGCTATGTGAAATGCAATCAGTCCAGGATTTGAACTCGTGTCACCGTGTCGAATTTCTGCGACGATAACCATTACACCACGGGCACCTCCATTAGATATTTTTTATCGTCTCATTAGAGAGACATTATGCCTATAGTACAATAAGGAAAACATTTTTTTACAATGAAAAGACACTAAATTCATCCCTCAATAAAAGAAGACACAAATATAGCGTATTATTAAGGAGACACTCTGATAATCTTGCAAAAAAGAAGAAATATCAATGAAGATTTTACTCTTTTTATAGTACAGTAACAAAAACTATATTTATCCCACAAGAGAGATTATCTTTTTATCGTACAGTAACAGAGACACTATTTTTCGACCAATCAGAAGAAAGTTTTGTTTATTGTACAATAATGAATATATTCATTTTATCGAATAATATAGAAGCCAGTGAAAGAATTATTATATACACAACGCTTTCCTATATTACATTTGTTCCTAAATCGATTCAGGCAAACCTCTTCACAGATATTCTAATTAACACAAAAGAAAGCTAGAGTTTCTTAAAGAAATTATAGTCTGAAAACACTAATACTTATTGAGAAAAGGTTTAAAAATATAATGAGCGTAAGATTAAAGAGAGGGATGGAAAGAGAGAGATTTAGAGTGAAAGGTTTTAGATTTTAAATTACTAGAGCAAATTCATTCTCGAAGTATTTGGTCAGTTAAAATACTGTTTAGGTTATTGATTATTTTCAGGAATAAATATTCTCCTCTACAAAGATGGAGTTTAATACTTATTGAAAAATTCTATTAAAACAGAGAACACTGAAATCATTAAATCCAAAGGATACTTTAGAGAACAAAAAAAAAAGTCATACAAACTAAAATCTACGAAAAATAAAAATAAAACAACTTACCACAATTTCGCTCAAATTTAAAATCGGCAGCCATCTTTGTTTAAAAACAATAAATGTAGCGAGAAGGCTTAGTTTTAATAAATTTCGTGTGTCGGACTCTTGTTTAAAATTTCTTCCCGCGGAAGAGATTAAATTATTCAGTTTTAAGGAAGGATCCACGTTTGCAAATCTCTTAAAACCTATTCATAAACGTCAGGCCAGTGTTACAAAATTTACAACGTACAAGCATGATAACTGTCAGCAGAGTTTAAGTGTGTGTATGCTGAGCAATTATTAGAAGTATTTTCCAGCCACAGATGATAACTGCTATCATCCAACCCCGCTCAACTCCATTCTTTATTTATTTCTTGCTTGCTATGTGATTATCATTTTAGGAATTACTTTTTTTTTATTTCTTTTCTTTTTCGCAGTTCTTTTCTTGTCGCTATCATTCTTTTTTATTATATATATATATTTTTTTTAAATTTCAAGCATACAACTTGTATTATATTCTTCGCGTAATTATTCGTTCATCCACGTTTTCTGTTGTTTTTTGCTTTTTTTTAATAATCCATTTAAATCTGTTCCTATCGTCTTTTGCAAAATGTCAGTCTTTTTCGGGGTTCTCCCCCCCTCTCTCTCTCTCGCTCGTTCTTTCTGTCTCTCTTCGTTGTTTAAAGAAAAAAATCATTATGTTATTCTTTCGAATTTTCATTCATTTGTAAAATAGATGAATGCATAAAAGTCGGCGATTTTTCTCTGTTGTTGTACATGATTTATTATTCATATCAAAGCGCTTGTGTCGCAACGGTTACCGCCATTGAAATTGTGACTCGGCTACCCAGGTTCAAATCCTGAACAGGGTTGCCTGCATTTCACTTATCACTATTAATGCTGGAAAAGGTATGAATCCACTTTTTCTGTGGGTATTTTAACCTTGTTATGGCAACTGGTTTATGAGAAGAAAAAAAATGAATTGAAACCATTTGTAGAACAGGGTCAGGGAAGTGCCCCGTCAAGTTATTCCTTCCCAAGATACGATAAATAAATTACGCCCCACGGAAATATCTGTTTTTATTATCCATATAATTATGTTTTTATCAAATGTTTTGCATTTCTTCCTGTCTATCTGTTTGTCTTTTCCTTAATAGGTCACATATGTACTTTTATGGAATTATTCACAGTATCTATCTAACTATTTGTCTATCAATATATCAATCTTTTTATATGTTATGAAATAAAGCAGTATTTGGAAATAGACATTGCCTGTCTTAAATAGTTGTTGTAGTAGGGTCTGTTGTTATAGGCGACTTTACTTGAGACTATAATGCTTTTATAACAGTATCTCATATGCATATGATACAACACGATCTATCTATCTATCTATCTATCTATCTATCTATCTATCACAATCTGTTAATCTTTCACTTCCTGTATCAATGTATTACAGTTCCTTTATATCACTTCTTCAATGACATTTTATTCTTTCTTTCTTTCTTTCTTTCTTTCTTTCTTTCTTTCTTTCTTTCTATCTATCTATCTATCTAACAGGGGTGTACTCGTGGTGTAATGATTAAAGTGATGGACTGCGGAATCGTTGTAAGCGAGTTCGAACTTCAGTCGCGCTATTAAGTTCAATTTCCGGCAAATAACCTTGGTAAAGGTATGAACCTCCTTATACTCCCAGCTATGGGTTAAATAGTCCCACTACTGTTCTTCTAGGAGAATAGTTTTGGCATTAAGTAACCTACAAAGGTCGATGTGCCATTAAACAAAGAAACCAATCTATCCCTTATATTTCGAGCATTCTTTTTCGTGTCACTATCATTACTTATTATTCATGTTGCATTTTATTCTTCGTATAATGATTTCTTCGTTCCTCATTTTGCTTTGTTTGTTTGTTTATACAATCTATCTAACTTTCTGTCGTTTTTACAAAGGTCATTTTTTCTGTTCTGTTCTTTCTTTTGTATCTTTCGTTATTAAAAAAAAACATTAAACTTTCCAATAAAATTTCTATTCAATTTCTAAAAAATAGAAAAAAAAAAGAAAAAAGAAATGCATTAAAAAAGTAGGGTACACTTTACCATTGTTATTTTTATTATTTGTAAAATTATGTTCGATCAAAGATTCTTCAACTAAGCGAATTTCGTAACATTAATAAAATCTTTAATGCTAAATTCTTTTTGTCTATTTCTTCATTAATTAGGTCAGATGTCTAAGTCGATGTGAAATTTCTTATTATCTGTCGTTGTATCCCTCTCTATTTCTCTCTCTCTCTCTCTCTCACTCTCTCTGTATATATATATATATATATACATACATATATGTGTGTACAAATGAATATATATATATATATATATATGTGTATATACAAATGCATATAATTTATAGCCAATATATATATATATATATATATATATATATATATATATATTGGCTGTGTGTACAAATGAATATATATATATATATGTGTATATACAAATGCATATAATTTATAGCCAATATATATATATATATATATATATATATATATATATATATATATATATATATATATATATATATATATATTGGCTATAAACTATATGCATTTGTTATTTGCTTGAATTCAAATTAGATGCTACATTTTATGACCTCCAAACAAAGAACATTGTAAAATCTGAATTTACTCATATCTATCTCTCTGTTAAATTATCGATCTAATTATTTTATTTATCAATCAATCAATCTAGCGAGATAGCTCAGTACGTTCCCATTTATGTTTTTCTCTCACAGAATGTTTATATCTATCTCTTTATCAATCTATGTGCTATTTGTACATCTTATTCATTGAAATTTAAAACATACGCAAGATTTTATGACTGAAACAAAATACATTGTCAAATCTGAATTTGTTCATATCTATCAATCGACCCAATCTATCTATTTCAATATGTTCAGATCTATAATCATAATTTTTTTAATGAGTATATCTAGCCTTCTGTTGATATATCATCCTATGTATGATGATTTTTGAATATCTGTCGATTGATGATAAATGGCAAAATTACTTACTTAACGTTCATGCTAATATATATATATATATATATATATATATATATATATATATATATATATAAGAGAGAGGAAGAGAAAAGAGAAAAAGTGAAAGGGGAAGGGAGAGAAAATCATATAGTAATAGCGTTTACTTTATGTTTAATAAAGATTGCTCAATATCTGTGTCAGAGCCTATGCACATTTAGATTTAAATAGCATAAACCCAGTCAACGGTGCTTGGTAAGAATCACTTTCTCGCCATATACGATCATCAGACAATGATGCCTGACGACTAAATTCACCAGACGCTGTTGATTCTTTGACTACGCTATTCAGATCTAGATCACTATCTACCTTTCTACCTATCTCTCTCTCTCTCTATATATATATATATATATATATATATAGAGAGAGAGAGAGAGAGAGGGATGAATAGATCGTTTAAGTTAACGCTTTGTGGATTTTGAATATTCTTCGTTTCAATTACATTGCTGTTTCTTTCTTTAGTTGCAATTTTTAAAACCTTACAACCAATTTACTCTCTTTTTCTCTTTTCTTGTGGGATTAGTCTCCGTAGCGAAATGATTAACGTGCTGGACTGTGGCATCATAGTATTTGAGTTCGAAACCCAGTGATGCTATTACGTTTGTTTCATGACTAATATCCATCAGAAATGTACTAAGTCGTTTATTGGACGACGTATGGTATAAATTGTACAACTGTTGTCCTTCTGCAACGAGGGCTTTCACATCAAATAATCCAAGAAGGTTTGTATACCATCAACAAAGGAATTTTGAATAGGATATTGGCACTATAGGAGTAGTAGAGACGGGCGCTGAAGACCTCCCCAACGTATATTTTCTTGAGACACAACGCAAAACAGAAAACTGTATTTGGTTTAATAAGTCCTGTAAAAAATGGGGGATCTGCATCCCCCCATTCTATAACAATGTTCCTGATATATTGATAATCTACGCATACACTCGGTGAGAGAAAATCTTTTACTGTTTATAAAGTAATTATGCCCTCGCAACAATCAACAGGCCAAGTTTTGTTGTTGTGTGCATTTAGCATTATTAGTGGAAATCGTGACTAGATGCCGAGTTACTGTGTGTCTATCTTGTATGTGCATGTAGGTGTGTGTCCGTGTCTGTGTGCGTTCTCGTGTGATTCTGCGTCTAATTATGACAAAACAATCCCACGTCTGCCAAGAGGAGAGACTAATTTGTGCTGAAATTAATTAAGACTCTCCCTGCTCTTTGATATCCGTTAATCAACAAATATAAAACAAAGTATAAAAATACACAACAAAAGAAGAAGAAGAAGAAGAAGAAGAAGAAGAAAAATGTATTGCCTGAGAGAATGAATTTAGACAGAACATATTTTAAAAAGAGAAGCTAAAGGTTTGGTTCCTTTGTTAATGGTATACAAACTTTCTTGGGTTATTTGATGTGAAAGCCATCGTTGCAGAAAGACAACAATTGTACAATTTATTCCATCGGTCGTTGAATAAACGAGTTTGTACCTTTCTGATAGATATTAGTCATGAAGCGAACGTAATAGCATCACTGGGTTTCGAACTCAGATACTATGATGTCACAGTCCAGCACGTTAATCATTTCGCTACGGAGATTAATCCCGCAAGAAAAGAGAAAAACATAGTAAATTGGTTGTTAGGTTCTAAAAATTGTAACTAAAGAAAGAAAGAGCGATGTAATTGATTCGAAGAATACATTATAACAGAATGAGATAGATAGATAGATAGATAGATAGATGTTTATAGATAGATAGATAGATACATACATACATGTTAACAAATAGATAGATAGATAGATAGATAGATAGGTACATACATGCATACATACATACGTAGATGTTAACTAATAGATAGATTGATAGATAGATAGATAGATAGATGTTAACTAGTAGATAGATATATAGATAGATAGCTAGATAGATACTAGTAGATTTATGTAAAAAGTGGTTAGGGTGTTCTTATTTATAAGCAGTATTGTATAGTTCGGACAATAATATTTTGAAATATTTCTTCTATTGAATATGATATCAAGTTACATTGATATTATAAGTAATTAAAAATGAATTGTGAAAGGAAATAGTCTGATTCAAATATGAGAGATTAGAAAGAATCGAAACACGAACTGTAGTAAGTCTCTTGTTCCCACCAAATTCAATGGAACTGAGATTATTTCTTCATTCTCAAACAAAGCAAAATATATTTGCAATGAATGTTTCATTGAATTCTACGACAGTTCAGCGTCGTATTTCTGTTCATATTTCTGCACATCGTAAAGTATTTAGTCTTGAGGTGATTTTCAGTTAAAAAAAAAACAAGAAAAAGCAACAGAGAACATTGCCAGGAAAGTATAGAATGTGCTGCGTTTCTATGTTTCACGGTTTACCCAAAAAAAGTGCAGTTCAAAAAAGCATCAAAAGTGTTTTTTTATTGATTTGTTTCAGGTCCAGACACAAATATAATTTTCTACGTATCATCAGTTTATTCTGAAAGAAATTACTCTTATTGTCGTAGGCTATTTAACGAATCTGGAACAATAATTTTTAAAAAAATTTCCCTGAATAAAGGATTAAAATTGCATTTGATATTTGTTTAAAATTATGTGAAGAAGAATTTGCTCGTATATCTCATGGTTGTGATCTTAAAATTCAAGAATTCACATAGATTATTTGATTGATGACGTGTTACCGTCTAAAGACTCCCTTTCACTGTACTTTCATTTTCGCAGTTTTTTGTTGTTTCTGTTGGGATATTTTGCACAAAGTTATATGATATCAAGTATTCCAATCTATAACAAATTATTTGCACAGAGTTGTTTGATATCAATTATTCCTTTTTAATTCTAATATTTATATGGTTTCATGTATTTATTTCTATTTAACAATAATCATATATTTGCACACAGCTATATGATTTTCAAGAAACTAACGTTAATAATACTTAGTAAACAATTTCGTATATTTTCAAATATTGCCTTGTCGGCTGAGGCTGCAGAATAAATTGACTGTAGCTCTGCAGAAGAATAAGAATCCCCCAACGTGTGTTCTGGATATGAAAGTAAACAATCTGATGGTGAGGCTCCAGTAATGCTGGACTTTTGGAGAATGCTGAGTACCCCTTCATTGCTATCACTCCCTGGACAACTCTGGCTCGGAATGGAAGCACCTGATAAAGTTATCTATAGGTCAAAAAGAAATGTTTGACGTTTAAACTGTGTGCTTATGGTGAACTGAATTGTTTGAAATAGACTGATGATTTAACTGTGTGTAAACAAAAACCTGTGGGGTTATGCTAAACTGATTTGTTTGAAATAGGCCTGTTATTATCTTTATCTGTGCGTAAACCAAAAAAGTTATTTAAACGAATGACTAACTGTTTTTACATTTAACTGCGTATTATCATTTGATAAAATAATTGAAAACATTTAAATGTTGGAAAAAATTAGCTGAAGGCCGGTTAAAAATAATAACCCTATAATTAAAAAATATGCATTAAAATGATTTGGCTTTCAATGACCCACAATGTTTGATATGCCATAAAACCGAACCAAACCAAACTGCAAAGATATATAACATATATGAATAAATCAGAGTTGGCATTAGATAACCTAAAATGGTTGATATGACATAAAACCAACCCAAACCAAACGAAAAGCTTCAAATAACTATTTTTAATTCAAATAATTTACGATAACCTGGAATCAAGTATCCGTATCAAATATAAATAATTTTTATACATAGATATTTGATTCTTCCTTGAGAACCAATCAGGCACTACCACCTCGATTCAGCGTGGATATGAAGGCAGTTGCATTAAAGGGGTAGTCTATACTCTCCTTAAGTGACGCCTCACCATCCAATGGGTTTTAGAGCCATACCCAAGATACCCCTTTTTTGGGGTGGGGTCTTACAGTGGTACCGCCTGCATATTCTACATTGGTACCGTCTGCGTATTCAAAGTCGGGCCGACAGGGTGCTATTAAGAAAGAACCAGAACCGCTTAAATTGAATTTCTAAATCAAATTCGAACTCATAAGGAAGAGATATAGGTAGTAATTAGGTTATAAATTAAATAATACTCCTATTTTTGAGGCACTTAAGTGTCTGCCTCAGGGTAACAATGGCTGGACCAGTAATAAAATCAACGAAAGAATCCTTGCTTTTAATTGTTCCATACTGCTCCGAGTGAGCTTCCATAAGTTTGTTTTGTAATCAAGGCACTGATTAACCGAAACAACATAGGTTGGTTGGTTGGTTGGTTGGTTGGTTGGCTGATTGGTTTACTGTGTATCAACCCTCTCCGGGTAATTTAACGCTAAATAAAGTAATTTTGATGAAAGTTTGTTTGTTTCAAAGTCTTCACATCTTCAGATATTTATTCATGGTGAACAGTAGTTTTCAAATACTCATTGTTTTTATATTCATTAGTTTTGTTTGCACTTTTATTGGTTAGGTCTTAAAATTTTTCCATGTAGGGCCACTGCTTTTAGGGGGGACATTATAGAATTTAATTAATTTTCTAAAATCATTCTTTCATACAGCTTGCGTTGTAAAATGTTTCTTTTGGAGGGGCCAGATCAATGAATTTAATGTCTTATTGTGTATCCAGTCTGAACAACATTGGAACTTTACTTGACATAAAATTTACAAATAGTTTAAATGCTGGTTTTTCTTGGTTTGTTTGTTTGGGTTTATGGCATATCAACCTTTGTTGGTTATTTAGAGCCAAATCTATTTTATACAAATAAACAGTTCTATTTTATGCAATTCATTTAAGCATACGTTCAGTTTAATTTTCAAAAAGATTTTTATTTCAAGCTATTCAGTTTGATGAAACAGTTCTAGTTTAAACAATTCAGATTGCAATAAATACAGTTTTTTTTTTTTCGTTACGCACATTTAAATGGCAAAACCTTTCTCTTTCAAACAAACCAGTTTAGCGTAAGTACAGTTTAAATGTCAAAAACAGTTCTATTATGAAAAAAATCAGTTTAGCATATAAAACAGTTCCATTCCAAATAATTCAGTTTAGCATGAGTACACAGTTTAGTTCAATTTGACCAATAGATAGGACCCTATCATTATTACCACTCCGGCCCAGAGTGGACCTGGGAGCGATGGCAATGAAGGGATACTCCGCATTCCCCAAAGATCCAGTATTACTGGAATCTTACCATCAGATTGTATAATGTCATATACAGGACACTCGTTGCGGGGATCTGCAGTCGCTGTATTCTATAAGCCTCAGCTGAGTGGGCAATAGTTTCTATTAGATCAACAAAGTTAATAACTGATGAGTCTATTGAACACAAAGAGAGTTTAGCACTAATTAAGAGCACTTACTATAAGTAACCAGAGACATATGTTTTAGACTGATCCTATTTACCCAACCCCTCGGCTCGGGCAGGATATGACACAAGGTCAATTTTTAAGCGGAGTTTAACAGGTTTGAATTCAGAGTTTTCCTTCTCCTAGACTAGTTGCCTCACCAAGGCTGAAGAACATAGTCTGTCCTACTATTTACCCATAGCTGGAGGGAGAATAATTGGATTCATACCTTTCCCAAGGGTATTAGTGCTATGTGAAATGCAATCAGTCTCGTCCAGGATTTGAACTCGTGTCGCCGTGTCCATTTCCTTCGACGATAACCATTACACCACGGGCATATGTTTTAGACTGATTAAAGCTTAATGATTTACTAGATAAGATTTTGCATACTGACACTACACTATCTTATCAAATTGCTAATTTTAATCGTTGTCTTTTCTGTTATCTGTGTTCATCTTTTAAAATAACAGTTGTCATTTGTAATGGTGAAACAAGAATTGTAAATCAGACATTGATTCGAGAATTTGAATATGTATTTTTAACTTACTTTTTACTGATTGTTTCTGTTCGGTTTTATCGTCAAGCAAATTCCATGCATCAACTCCTCTTGTTCAACCTAAGGATAATAGATCGTTTTCCGACATTTTCATGACCGGAAGTCTTATTTCTTCTCAACATTTTACATTTCACTGCGAGAGATCACCATGGTTGGGAAAAGTTTTACATCCGTTAGGAAATCAGACAAAGACTTGACGACATACAAAATAAATGCTTACCTGTATTCAATACTACATAAAAAGTAAGTGAAAGACAGAGAAATTTCATGGGGAATGTAACGTTAGAAATGACGATGCAATTAATGTTAAATTTCTAACTCTTGTCTCCCTCATTTTGAATAATAATAATAATAATGATAACAATAATAATTATAATAATAATAATACCAAGGAAAAATCAGAGAAAAATACTTGGACCTTGCCTGAAAACCACATCAACACTCTACCCACAATTGTGACCGAACTTACTTGGGAGCCTATTAATTATGGGAGGTTTATTTGACAGTTCCGGCAGAATATCAAAACATCGATACAGCAACTCGAAAGGATAAGAATAATGACATGTAGACAAAATATTTCTTTATTGTTTAATCAAATATGCCTTAACCCTGGTCTCTCCGACAATTGGCGAACACTCTAACCATTAGACAAATGGCCCGGTTATGGTGCTAGCACAGATTTCCCTGACCATCTCACACCATTCATCTCTATCGTCCATCGCACTCGGTAGTTCTTCCATGCTAGAGAGCTTTGGTGTATATATATATATATATATATATATATATATATATATATATATATATATATATATATATTAAATAAATGAATTTAAAAAAAAATTAATTTACTATAATTCTAACCGACAATAAAATAAAAAACGAAAGTGGTCTAAATGAGGAGATAACTCTTCATCCCTCTTCTATCCCCTCCCACCCTTCTTTCCTGTGTTTATTCTGATATAGTTTATCTATAAGATTTGAAGAAGTCCTGTTAATTTTTTCGGGTTTTTTGATTTTTTCAAAAACACAGAACAGGATGGAAATAAATTTATAATCCTTATGTGACCGGTTTGTGTTTTTGATTTATGAAATTATTGCTGTGTAATGAACTTTTTACCAGTAAAATTTAGATGTTCACTTTTGAATAGTTTTCTTGTCCAGATGTAATTACTTCCAACTTCGAATTAACTGGACCAAATAATACTTATATATATATATATATATATATATATATATATATATATATATATATATATATATATATATATATGTGTGTGTGTGTGTGTGTCTGTGTGTGTCTGTGTATTTCGTATCAAATCCTCGCCAATTTCAAAAGATGTAGGGAAGTACAGTTATTCGAGTTTTGGACATTTCTGAAAATGCTTTCATCCAAGATTTAAGCTTATCTCTCTCTGTATTTGTCTTTCTGTCTGTCTGCCCCTCTTCCAAACATGAAAAAGCCAATAAAAATATCAGTAGCAAATCCTTGGCGGGCAACTTCAATAGAATATGTCAACAAGAAAATCTGCTGCCTCATTGCACAGTATATAAACATTTCTTGGTTCTCGATAGGTTAATATTATTCTAATATATTTCCCCTTCTGCTTTTCACATTATTTTTTCATTATTGTCTTTGTCATTTCTCCTTATCGTATTACTTCCTTTTTCATGTTTCTTCACATTGTTGATGTTTTCTCAGGTCTTTCTTTCAATTTTTCCCTACTATTATTTTCCGATTTCCTCTAATGGAAATCAGACCTGGCCGATAAAATGAAACGCAGTTTCTTCCAGGCAGCGGTCGTATCGATACTGCTGTATTGATGCACTACTTGGACGCTAACTAAACGACTGGAGAAGAAGCTAGACGGCAATTACTCGAGAATGCTGCGAGCAATACTGAACAAGTCCTGGCACAAACACCCCACAAGGCACCAACTATACGGCCACCTATCTCCCATCAAGAAAACTATCCAAGTTAGACAAACCAGACATGAATGACACTGCTGGAGAAGCAGGGACCAGCTCATAAGTGATGTACTCCAATGGACCCCCACATATGGCCGGGCAAAAGCAGGACGACCAGCTCGAACATACATTCAGCAGCTATGTGAGGATACGGGATATAGCCCTGAAGACCTGCCAGAGGTGATAAACGATAGGGAGAAGTGGCGAGAGAGGGTCAGGGATATCCGTGCTAGCGGCACGACATGATGATGATGATTATTTTACGAATCTTTCATTTCCTTTCTTCTTTTGATTTTATTTCTTCCTCTGTCTCTGTCTCTCTCTCTCTCTCTTCCTTATCTTCTTCTTCTTCTTCTTCTTCTTCTTCTTCAATGTTTCTTTAATTTTTTTCATCTTTCTTATATTTTTTTTACTGTATGTTTCGTTTTTTCAAATGGTCTTTTTCTTTTATCATGAAGTAAAAAAGTTCTTCTTCTTCTTCTTCTTCTTCTTCTTCTTCTTCTTCTTCTTCTTCTTCTCTGCTGATGATATTCTTTCTTCCTTCTGACACTCATGTTTTTTTCCTCAATCTTACTGTTTCATACGACTTTAACTTACTTTCCGAATTGAAATTATTCCTCGCTAAACTTATTCTGCTTTTATTCTTCCTTTATTTTTTGCTCTTGTTCCATCATTCGTTTCATCGTTTCCTCTTTCATTATATTTCAGTTATTTTTCGATCATTTCAAGTTCACTTTTTTCGTTCTTTTACTTGTGTTGCATAATAGATCAGTGTGATCCATTTTTAACAAGGAGTAGCATTTGAATAAGATACTGAACTATTAAACTAATGGAAAGCAACAGTAAAAATTAACCAGTTTCATCCTTAAACTTTCGTTCAATCTGAGACCATTGCTATCAATGGAACGTTTCAGTCAGGTTACAAAAACGTTTCGAGGCTCTCTGTGAGAAACTGCTATCGTGAAGAGTTGAACTTTCGATCATGCCCTCTGACTCACTGTTTAAGCCGGATGAGTAATAAAGAAATATCGTTAATATATAAAATGTAAAACGTGCTCATGAAATGATGGTTGTGTTGTCATTCCCCATCAACGAACAAGATTAAGGATGGAAGAACGAAAAAAACATCAAAGCGGTGACCAGAGAGAAAACGAACTGATGAAAGAACGAACTGAAGTAAGCAGAGATGATTGGAGCTGAGTAATCGTGTTGCAAGACAAAATTATTAGCAATAATCTGAAAAGTGAAAGAGAACAAATTCAAAAGGGAAAATCTGAGAAACTGCAGCGTTGTTTCAATTATTATGAATATCCTTTTATAACAGAGTAAGGGCAATCGTAGTGTTGGGCCAATATAACAGAATGGACGATGGAGGTGCCCGTGGTGTAATGGTTATCGTCGTAGAAAATGGACACGGTGACACGAGTTCAAATCCTGGACGAAACTAAAGAAAGACAAACAAGAAATACTAAATACTGTCGTTAAAATAAGGACGAACTCATGAGCGGCGTAATTTTATTGACACCTACACATGGACACATCAGCTTTATTGGTCTGTAAAGACCTACGTTCTTTAGGTTTAGGCGTAGGAGGTGCCCGTGGTGTAATGGTTATCGTCGTAGAAAATGGACACGGCGACACGAGTTCAAATCCTGGATGAAACTAAAGAAAGACAAACAAGAAATATTAAATACTGTCGTTAAAATAAGGACGAACTCATGAGCGGCGAAATTTTATTGACCCCTACACATGGACACATCAGCTTTATTGGTCTGTAAAGACCTACGTTCTTTAGTTTTAGGCGTAGGAGGTGCCCGTGGTGTAATGGTTATCGTCGTAGGAAATGGACACGGCGACACGAGTTCAAATCCTGGACGATACTGATTGCATTTCACATAGCACTAATATCCTTGGGAAAAGTATGAATCCAGTTATTCTCCCTCCAGCTATGGGTAAATAGTAGAGCAGACTAGGTTCTTCAGCCTTGGTGAGGCAACTAGTCTCTTAGAAGGAATACTCTGAATTCAAACCTGTTAAACTCCAACTCTATGTATATCCGTTGTATATCATATTGTGTCATATCCTGCCCGGGCGGAGGGGTTGGTAAATATGATAACAGAATGGACGATCGTAGTGTTGGGCCAATGCAACGTAGAACGGATGATCGTAGTGTTAGGACAGTGTAACATAGAACGGACGATCGTTGTGTTGGTGTTATATGAGTAAGGAATGATTTTTTTACATTAATCATTTTTCGTTAATTATATTTTATCATTCAGTTTGTTTGGGCTTTGAACTATTCGGGTTAAGAATTCAGGTGCATAGTCATTGGGTAGAGTTTTACACTCGTACGCAAGGGATATGCCAATCACCATTGTCGTAATAAATCCCCAGACAGGAAATGTGGCTCGAATGTGTATGACGTCATCCCCGGAAGAGATGGTCCAGAGAATTTGAGGATTCTGAAAAAGAGTCAGTTGAGAGTTGAGTTCTTTACCGTTGGAGTTTTGCAGATCTCTACCGACAGAGATCTTAAACAATATGCGCCGCGGGTTGGGATAGTTAGCATTGTAAGAAATGTGTCTCTCTCCTCGTGTCGAAGAACCGAAGTAAAAAAAATTAATAAACCGTTCGTACCTAAACGACAGAGTCCACCTGTATTTGTATTTGACTCTATATGAATATCTATATGTATAATGTTTGTGATTGATTTCATCATGGTATACAACATTGGGTCAATATGATATACAACGGATATACATAGAGTTGGGGCAATATAATATAGAATATATGAGCATAGAAAAAAGGCGCTCTATGGCCAGCAACTCTCTACTTTATATTACAAGCAAGTGATATGTAAAATTAATCCATTGGTTATCCTTATCATTATCATATCAATTTCTTCCCTTCTATCATCTTCCATGACAAATGCAATTATTTTCGTGTAAAGAAGCCATTGGATGGATATTTGTGTTAAGAAAGTATATATATATATATATCATAAAATTGAAAGATAATATCAGTTTTGTGGTTTCATTATAAATCTATTTTGGGTCTAAAAAAATGAGCCTCTTCTGATGCAGAGAAAAATCAATACAGTTGCGTATTTAAATATAATTTAGTTTGGTTTGCATTGCTTCCGTTGGGAAGAGCATTTTAAGAATGTTTTAGTCTTTTCAATTTTTCAATTAAAAAAAAATTTAACAATGAAAATATCTTTATATATAAAAGTAAAGTTGACGACCTTAGTCGAGGGAGACCCAAAGGCTCCCTTTTCAATAGCTACTACAGCAAGGTGTGTGGGAGGGCACTACTCCATTTCCTAAATTGCTCCTCTTTAACTTTGATCATTAGATTATAGTGCTCAGTAAGGCGGTATAAAATACCATTTTTTTCTGTCTTTGGTATGACTCGACCTGGGAATGAACCCTGGTTTCCACGGACCGGAGGCAAATACTCTACTAATTAGGCCAATGGCCAGTATCATTATATATATGATAGTTTATAATGTTTATTCATTCTTCTTAAAAAAACGTAACCAATAATTTGAGATATTACTGATTTTTAAAAAAAGGGTGAATATTGAAACAATAAATTGTGGTTTGAAACTCAATTAAATAATTATAAATAAAAATTAATTTCTAATGTTACTGAAATTTTTGTGTATAATAAAAATTAAGTAATGTAATAGTCCAAGAATAATAAATAAACGCCAAGATTAATTTACAAATGTCTCTTCCTAACAATGAAACACATCGTAATGAATCCTCGTTATTTATATCTGGCAGAATTTGCATATCGATTGTTAAGTTAACTGTAATAAGTAAAGGATAAATATTGTAACATATACTGGATTAATGTGTCCAATAATTCTTAACTTTTAATATGATTAATAATTTAAATTGCAATTCAAAATGTAAATTTATTTAATCAAGTTGTTAAATATTTGTCAATATATAGTAAAATGGTGTAGCACATGGAATAGTTCCTTTAAACATTTAAGGGTATATTAGTGAGTTTTAAATTTTTATCAAAAATATATCATTTTAAATTATTATCCTTTTTCTGAAAAAGGGAATTATATTGATGCTCTATCTTATAAGAATTGAATACATTCTTTGTTAGAAAAATGCATATTTAAGTCATTCTATTATTTAATTATTTTGTCATTATACATCAATATTTAATATTCAGAATTAAATTGTAAATTACCTCATTAATGGAAAACTTAAATATATTTAATATAAGTAAGATTTGTTGTTAAACTATACTAAGAATTTATTTCTATGTCTACATTTAATTATTAACTCATTCCTAGTATTTAGTAAGGTTCCATCTTTATTTTTCAAAATTTATTTTTTCTTCTGAGCTTAAATTACACCTACCATATAAACTTAAAAAAGGGGTGGTAGGTGTAATTCATACTTAGAAAAGAGAATATGTATTTTGAAGAATATGTTGAATAATTCAACTGGTCTCTCTTCGGTTACACGTCATGTTTCCCTCATCCACTCTGATAGCTGTAACGTCTCATTATTAACAGTATATTTCGCTTGATATACAGATACTATTTATACATTCTTGATTCCATTGAGGATTAGAATACTCAGTTGTAATCCATCAAATCTGAAGCAGTTCTTAGACTGACTGCAAAAATGGTCCATGAATGTATCTAACCCCTCAATGAATGGTGAGCAGGATCCAGCACAAGGTCAGTATTTTTTTAATGGAGTGCATTGGTATGAAATCAGAGTTTTTATTCACCTCGATGGGATCTTATTCAAATTATAAAATGCCCAGAGTATTCTACTATTTTCCCAGATCCGGAGATAAATATTTGAATTCATACTTTTCACAAGGGTTTTTTTTTTGCCCACTCAGAAATGCATACTGCTTTTAACATGATTTGAAATCATGTCACTTTGTCCATTCCCAACGAAGATAACCATAACACTTCAAGCGCTTCAAAAATACAGTTTGTGTATCCTACACAAGAGCAACAATTGCATGTATCAAGTATTCGCTGTTACTTGACAGATAGTAATTTAGGATAGAAACATATAAAAGAGACGATATGATACTATTTACCAACCCCTCCGCTCGGGCAGGATATGACACACGGTCAATTTTTAAGTGGAGTTTAACAGGTTTGAATTCAGAGTTTTCCTTCTCCTAGACTAGTTGCCTCACCAAGGCTGAAGAACCTCTTCTGTCCTACTATTTACCCATAGCTGGAGGGAGAATAATTGGATTCATACCTTTCCCAAGGGTATTAGTGCTATGTGAAATGCAGTCAGTCAGGTCCAGGATTTGAACTCGTGTCGCCGTGTCCATTTCCTACGACGATAACGACTACACCACGGGCACCTCCATGGACGATATGATGATAGTTTATTAACAGTCCATTTCTTCGTCCGTATTTCTAAAAATTTGCTATTTGAGGCCCAATTTCAATTAAATGTTTAGGAATTGTTTGGGAGATACCTGGAAGGTTCTTAAGCTATATTTGTAGATATGCCTCATTGGCTTTTAGGCAGTGAGTACTTTATTATGTTTAACTGACTGCAAAGTGTCAGAGTGTGTCTGTCCAACTAATCACTATTGTTACCAACAACAAAATCTTCCCTTTCCCTTGCAACGGATGTATTTTCCATTCTTAATAAGTGTGATAATGATAGCAAAAAAATTACAAAACTTACGATTCGCGTCTAGCAAAGAAGAATATCTTTCACATTGTCAGCTCTATGTAGCCTTGAAACGTGATGGAAATCCTGAGAGATTTCAAATCCTCACGAAAGGTTCAAACAAGAAGAACACACGTATGTTATAAATCAATGGTATCTGCTCTGATTTTCTTTTACGGCAAACATATTTGATTTGGCTACAATGAAAGTTATAAGCATGATAAATTAACTTCCACCCAAGAAACTTTCAAATATCAATTCTCATTTGAAAACACGTGTGTAAGTGACATACTCTTGAGAACCCCTTCACATGGACGAGCAAAGGCAGGATGACCAGCTAGAACCTACATACAACGGCTCCGTAGCGATACAGGAAGTGGTCTTGAAGAGCTACCGGGAGCGAAGGACGATAGAGAAGAGTGGCGGGAGATTTGCGCTGACTGATGATAAATATTGTTAATTAGTTATAGTTGTATTATTTCGTAACAAGGTTACATGGAAATCTGTAGTTATAAAGAAGTCAATAAAAATGGTAAGCTAAACCTCTTCAGCGCCAATGTCTGCATTAGTTGATTGGTTGGTTTGGCAGTACGTCAAGTTTTTTTTAAGCAATTATGTGGTTTCAAATAACTACAGTAGCGTCCAAAACTAAGGGACAAAATTTTAAAACCTAATATTTGTCAGAAATAGCAATTGTGAAAAGCTGAAATTTTGACAACTGGTAGTCGTTATCATCCATAATAACATACTAAAATTTGAATCATTTGCAAAGGATAGAAAATGAATCATAACAATTATTTATTCATTTTCAAAGAAGGATCGTCCAAAAGTAAGGGACAAAACTGAGAAAAACAATGTAAACAGTATGCTATATTCATTTTTTTTATTTACTCTAAAGAATAAGTCTTACTTAATCATTTGTAAACGTTGCATCAGCCGGCACTATGGTGAAACGCCAAAAACTTGATTACTCTGTGAGACAAGCTATTGTGAAGCTACACAAGGAAAAGCCCACCATTAGATAGATTTCAGAGAAAGTAAAACGGTCCAAGAGTGTTCTAGGCAGGGTTGTTAAATCCTACAATGATATTTGCAAAATAGTTAGTGCTTTTAAAACCAGCAGACCCCGCAGAACTTCGGCAAGAGAAGATCGAATAATGCAGCGGATGTCATTTAAGGACC